>CM040965.1:53543372-53579974 GCA_022985045.1 Macadamia tetraphylla | reverse complement strand
TTGTCTCCTTTATTCGTGTTTCTTGGTGTTTGATCTAACAAAAACAAGCACTAAGATTGTGCTATTAAAAGATAAAATCAGTGATGCAAAGTTTCAGCCACCTAACTATTTTAGCCTGCCGCCGGCCTGTTCAGCTATCAGAAAAGACCTCTGCCCATTGGTCTCCAATTCTGTAGGTATCAGCCCTTGTAGGGTACTCTAAGAAAGCACCCCCATAGCCTTCCTGTCTTCCTTCCCATAGTCCTCCTTAGAAGTAAAAGAAGTCTGTAGAGAAGAGTAGATATCAGCAGTTTTACCGGTTGTTGCACAACAAGGTTTTCCCACTCAGAAAAGAAAGTTAAAGAAACCAAATATCATTGTGCTCACCTTTCTCTCAAAACAATAAATTCCAGGGCTCGCCGCTCAAAATGTAATTAGTAAATTTGATAATATCCAAAGGTATGTAGAAGATCTCACTGTAGATCCATATGACACCAGCCCACCCCCATCCAATGCCTCAGACTGAAGAAAATCTGATGTGAGCATAAACAACAATCAAGGTGCTACTTACTTAGGAGACAATAAATAACTCAATCAAAGGAAACAATGTAGATTCACTTCAGTTCTTCATCAATCAGGTGAATATAAGAAAGAATGCAATTCTGTTATGCTAGAGTGAGCTTATTCCCAAGCACAGATAATAACATAACTATATAATTCATACCAAGCTCAACCTGAAGTTGGTCCAGCAATTCTATAGGTCTCTATGTAGGCTGTCAATGAGCCATGAAGAGCGAAGCTTGCATCCATGTGAATCATGGGTCCAACTCCATCTAAATCTCATTACATGAGGTTCCAAAGAAAGGGAGAGAAAGAGAGATCCCTCATAGGCTCGAACTCCATCTAAATCTCTTCATCACTCTTACCAGTTGAGCCATCACAAAAGTGCACATCAAGAGGGGTCCAGAAGAGGATTGGAATCCAATCTTTTTCCCATTTTTTAGAAAATCCCTGAACTTAATACCTCAAAGAAAGTGGTGCTTTTCATAACCCAGTAAAATAAAACATTGAGCAATGCAAGATAAGTCCCTATAACAATTCCCATTGCAAAGATCTCATTGATCCTCCAACTGCCTGGTTTTGGAGATGGCTTCACACGATCTTTAGAAATGGTCATGATGGTCCCTGTTTAAGAGAAAATATATAAACTTGATACTACTTCACATGTGAATATATATGCTCTAGTTTAGATTACCATGCATATATCAATTATCCATCAAGAAACAAATTTTATTTTTTTGTTTGCATACCAGAAGAATTTTTAACTTGCAATGGAAAGTAAAATAAACAGAAACTCACGGACAAGCACAGGTTACAAAATATGAAGATAAATTCTCACAAAAAAAGAATGTGGTTCTGAAACATGTTAAAATTGTCAAGAGTAAGGAGAAGAATTAAGGGACACTTTTTTGGGGCATGCTAGTTTAACTCACATAAGTTTCAAAGTTGGAATGGTTTTCTCAAGATAGGTTTTAGTCCAACGAGAAATATTTTCAAATCTGTCATTATTGATTCTCAATGAAATTCCAATCCCATCTGAGAAGCCATCCCCAAACACAGAAGAAATTTGGCTATGCAAGTGCATTTTCAGAAAATGAAAAGAAACATAGTATGCTCAAGCACTAATGTGAGCATGGATTAGGATCTCTAATCACCATCCCAGCAAATCTTTTTTCTACGACTATTTGATGACAGCATAGGAAAGTAATTGAGCATTGGCAGAATTTTATGCTCCACATTGCTTTCTCATTGATAACAAAAGAGTCTTAGAAATAAAACTGGAGCAAAAAGAGAGATAATGGGGCCAACCAGGAAGAAACAAATGCTAATTAGAACCAATTCACAATGAGAGAAAGACAACCCAAGGCTAGCAATGCATTCAGTTTTGCCTCTCACCGGAAATTATCAGTCTCATCTTCAATAAAGTTCTTGCTCAAACCCATGACCTCAGGGTTTCGTGGAAGAAAAGAGAGGAGAAACCATAATTCAGTATTGCTATTATTAGGACCATGAAAGGTGGGAAATCATACTCCCAGAACAATGCAGCAGCATAAAACCAAGCTGCAACACGAGCACCTTTTTTTTTATTTTATAAGTAGCAAAGTTGGAAACATAAAAATCACAACAACCATCTTAGCACAATCCTTAAGGTTATGGATATAGCATAAAGCTGCAAACCAATGTAGAGTGAGTAGCAACTGACACTGCTATCGCACTGTCTGCTTTCTTTAGAGCAGGTGCATTTTTTACACCATCTCCAGTCATTCCACAAATATGCTTCTTTTCTTGTAGAATTTTATCAATCTCATATTTATGTTCTGAAAGTTCAGTATATGTAATGAATAAATCTAATAAAAGGATATATAAAGAATGGCATGGGAGGAGAAAGGTAAATGAGGATGCTCCACAGACAATCTCTATGAATATTGTACATGGGATTCAATTACCAGGAGATATGCCAGCAAAGCAATCTGCCATTTCAATGAGGTCATCGACCTCTCTATTACAGTCCAGCATTGAAGAAGCAGGATACATGTTTGTTCCAATGCCAAGATGCCAGCATGTCTCCTTTGCAATAGATAATTGGACACTATTTAAGCCCAAGAAGAACTTAATTAATATTTTGAAATGCTTTAGCTGCCCAAACTTTGCAAAATTTTTAACAATGAAGATTATATGTTATCTGAAAATTAATTATTCGATTTATCTGTATCCACATGATAGATAATATTCAATGTCAATTATGAGCACAATAAAACAGAACTGAATAAAGAAAAATATTTGGAAAATTAACTTAGAAGAATGAATGTTTGGCAAAAATTTGAAATACACAAATAAACGGTACATGTGTGTTTGTTCGTATGATTTTGCATGTAAATCTTTAATGAAAATGATAAGTAACCATAGGGTAGGAAAACACAAAAAGATTCAGTGAATAGCAGAACAACAATGCATCCGAGCTTTGACAAGGCAGTTAAAAATATTCCATAAATGCACATGATTATTTTAATATCAAGAATCATATAATGGTGGAGAATTTCCCATAATGAGAAACAGGTTTCTATATCTGCGGAGAAAAAAAAAGTGCCATTACCCATTGCTTCTACTCTGTGGCAGCACGAATCTTTCCATTGCTCCAAGAAGTGGCCTTTCTATGGCTGGCTGCTGGCTGCATGGTTAGTAGTTACTGTAATTCAATGAAGATTTTGAGCCCATGAGAACACCTATTTATTAGAGAGATTTGTACATATATATAGGAAAAACCTGTAGTTATCCATATATTTTAATCAAATAGAATGGGTTTGTTTCAAACGGAGACATATCCCTTAATCATATACAATGAGTTTTGTTTCAGACAGACACAAACAAAAACACAGAAGAATAAGGCATTTAATTAGAGGTTCGATGCACATGCAATTAAATTGTTCAGCAAAATTAGCCCAAGAAGGTGCTAATCGTCATCTTCATCTTCATCTTCATCTTCATCTTTGTCTTCATTTTCATCTTCAACAACAGAAACAAGATCAATGAGTCAAAGGAATTACTCCATATATTTAATATATGGAATCCTTTCCTCTAGTAAATGAAATTCCAAAGCGAGTCCTAGCCTGTGAGTGCTGTGACTGAATCCTAATTAATAATTGAGCCTTTAATAGTCAACAAAAGAAGGGAAAAAATGAGAATTAATAAACCCCAACAGATATCCCAGATCAAAAGCTAACTTACCGGAAGTAGGAACTTGAATCCTTTCATAAAATGTCACCTGTTATAAGGTTCTAGTTAATAAGTATATGAATCTATATTTAACAATATAAATAATGGGTTGGATGGGTCGAGAAGCAGGGAAGAGGATCCAGCGATTAATTGGATGTAAACTACTAAATAATTGAGCTTTTGATAGAGAAAATTAATAAACTCCAACATAAATCCAAGATCAAAACCTAAAAACTTACCGGAAAGAGCCACACTCTGTTTCCTAGGCTGCTGGAGGTCATATAAATATCACCTATTGCAAGGTTCCATTTAATAAGTATATGAATCTATTTGAGGAGTTAATTACTAGTTACATAGTAGAGCAGAAAAGTGAAAGATAAAAAAGTGTATATATACCTTGACTCTTTCTTGTAGTTGCAACTTGTCATTTTGATAATCCCATTCCAACTCATTGAACCATTTTTCATCTACCTTAATTTCCCTCAGTTTTGCTGCTGTATGTTGTGGAGCACTGATAGGGAACCTTTTCAGTCTGTGGCATCCCATAACTGTCAAATTTTCCAATGAAGGCCAATAATTATAATAATGCTGGCTCTGTAACTGCAACAAATGTTTGCTCATCATCAAGAGATGTGGCAGTTTGGTTAACTGTAGATCCTTTAGTCGTGGAAACAGTACCGTAGATTTGGACTCCTCTTCATGACCTATGTCATGATGATGATGATGATCGTCACGATGATGATGATGATCATCATTCAGAAATATTATTTCCTCCAGCTTAGAGCAATCACTTACACATAATTGTTCTAGTTGGGCCAAACTCATCGGTCGGATACATAATTCTTCTAGTTGGGCCAAACTCATTGGTAGGATGTACTTCAAACTATGGCAACCACGGATAGTTAGGCTCCTTAGGTTGCCAAATATTGGAGTACATGGCAGTGGTACTAGTGAAGAAGAAGAAGAAGAAGAAGAGATTATTATTCAACTGCCTTGCTAATAATGAGCTTCTTTGTGTATCATCTCCCTCCATTAATGAGATTATTTCCACTACTTCTTTACAAGACCGAATATAAAGCCGCTGTAGTTGTTGAAGCCTCTGCACCATAGCTAGTGAGAATATGGTCCTTAGAGCAGGAAGGGATGATAATTTCAACTGTTTCAGTTTCGGCAATAATATTGTAGCCTCTGCCTGCCCTTCATCGTCAAGTAGTAGTTGTAGTCCCTTACAATCACTTACCTCGAGGTCTTCTAAATTTTGTAGCTTTGCCAGCAGATCAGAGGGTATGATACTAATTAGACCATGACATCCACGCACTCGTAGGAATCTTAGGTTCTTGAAGCATCCACTTGGAAGAGACGACCCATGGTTGCACATTATTATTGCCTTCAATTTATGTAAGGCCCACAAGTCAAGCTTTTCCAAACTGCCAAATGTGACTTGTGGAATAGTAGTAGTAGTACTCAAAAGATATTCCATATCATAACATAGCCCAACACACAGAACCCGCAAGTTATTCAAAACCTTCGCACCAAGGCTGCTTACAGCATCACCATGACACTCTTTCAGTTCTAACCCTTCTGTTCGTTCCAACAACAATAAAAGTGGATTATTATTATTAGGGATAGTGGCTTCACAAATGACCACCCCAGTGGCACATGCCCTGATTTCATACCACATAGAATTCCAATCCATGTTTCCCAAAATTATTGAGAAGTGTGTGAGGTTTTCCCAGCAGCGAAATGGGATATTATTTGCACTGCCCAAACATTTTATATTCGACACCTTTATCCTTAGTCTAGTCAAAGAAGACAAAGATGTTACCTCAGATAAACAACAACATGCCTTCTTACTTGATATTCCTCCGTCGTCTTCTTCTTCGATCTCCCACTCATGAAAGCTTTCCTCAAGATTGAGTTCTTCCAAGAGAGACAACCTTGATAAAATATTTGGGGCAATACTCATACTCTTATTCCATGACAAATCCAACGACTTCAGATTTGTAAGCTCTCCTATTTCATCGCTCAATCTTATTACATTGGAATTTTGTACTTGAAGTATTTCAAGTTTCTTCAACTTCCCAACCAATGACACATCAAAAGGTTCATGATCCCAAGTATACCAATCACTTATACAGAGAACTCGAAGGTCTGTTAAGCATGACAATGAAGATGGTATCGAATAGATACCTGTATTTGCCAGATCTAGAGTCTTCAATGATGTCATCCCTTTGAAGAATCCACCATCAGGGATTTCCCTCAAACTCACATTATCTCTCAAGGACAAGGTCATAAGCTGATCAGAGCAATATTCGAGGGGGAGCTTAGTAATTTCATTTTGCATTAATGAAAGTCTCTTACATTTCCGTAGGTTCTTATCCCTATCAACTTCTGGAAAATTTGTCAATCCTCTCCTAGATTTTACAACAAAATCATGACCTTCATTTGATGCTATCCATATTGACACATCCCGGATAACATCATGCATCCTTACACATCCCTCCCTCCTTTCACTATCATCTAATAATAAGCACGATGACTTAAGTCTTTCCATATGCATGTGCAACCTATCCCTTGCTTCTGTAAGGGTGTCAATATTTTCAAACACACCCTCCCCCACCACGTAAGGAAGCAAATCATCCTCAGAAATAGAAAAGTCTTCAGGAAACATACAACAAAGCAAGAAGCAAAATTTGGTAGCTTCGCTTTCAAGAAAATCATAACTTAATTTTATGGAGCGGAAAACTTTTTCATGCACACCTTCAATATCCGGTGGTGATGAGCTTGACTTCTTGAGTTGGCTCGCTGCATCTTTCCACACAGATATGTCCTTAGTTTGCAGCGCCTTACCAATTGTAACGATTGCTAAGGGCAAACCCCCGCATTCTCTAACAACTTGATTTGCCACTTCACCCAACATATCATTGTCCTCTGCTAGACAATCTCCAGCAGCCCATTTGAATAGAGCCCATGCATCTCCCTCTGACAAAACTTTTAGTTCAACGTTCGATTGGGTCCCCATTTGTCTACACACTTGGAGCTGTCTTGTCGTGAGAACTACTTTGCAGTTGCTTTCACAGGGAATTCCTAGCTCCTCCATTAATTTTAGTGGCTTCCACAAATCATCTAAGACTATGAGGATTCGTTTCTCCTTCTTCAATCTCTCCAATAAAAGCCTTGCTCTCACATCTAAGGACTCTTCTGAAAGTGTTAGTCCCAAGTTCTCTCCAATTTCACCTTGGATCTTCTTCAAGACTGGTTCTTGAGACACAGTGACCATCACAACCTGATCAAAAAGCCCACCTTTTTTCATATTTTTAGCCACTTCTTTCATTAAGGTTGTCTTTCCAACACCTCCTATGCCATATACACCAACCATCCTGACACCCTCACCCTTCAAAGCCTCCACGATTTTGTCCGCTGCTAATTTTGTGGAATCATAAACATGGAAATCTAGTGTTTGCATGGATTCTAGGCCGGGAGGAAGTGGATAAGGATCTGACACGGCAGCAAATGATCGTCCTTCATTTAGGAGCTCCTTCACTTCATCAATCATGCGTTTTGCATCTTTCCCTACTCGATAACGCAAGGAGCAACCCCTTTGGAGGCATCCCTTGCTCTCTTCCAATTCATTATGCAATGTTGTCTCCTCAGACTCTATTTGATCCACTTTTGATAACCACCATTCCACCACCCCTCTGATCACATCTCCGTTCAAGCGAGCAGCATCCACAGAGCGTTGTACATCAGCTTTCTGTTCTCCAAGACTCGCCATTTGTTTTCTAAGGTCATTAGCATTTCTCTTATAATAAACAAGATAGCTGATGTGATCCATGAAGGGAGAAACCAAATACGGGACCACTTGAGTGATGGCTCCAATGACAATCTCCATTTTTGTAGCTTCAAATAAGAAAAGAGGTGATGAGCCTTGAAATATACATGCCAAATCAAAAGCTCTTATAAATTTATCAACTTAACTTATAGCAGAAACAATTTGAAATATTACATTTATTAATTGCAACTTGGAATTATTGATTTTTCAATCAGAGCCAAATATCTAGATGGTCCCACAAATTTGAACATATATGCTTTGTTACTACAGTTTTTTTGGAATTTCAAATTGCCATGGACCGCTTTTGTTTAAATATCATGCTAATTACTTCTTTTCCATTAGGGATGATTTGGGCATTTCTTATGCACTTTTGACTGAAGGGGCAGGCACACCTTTTTTCGTTAGAAATCAAAATTTATATTAAGAATGAAAAAAAAAAAGATAATGAGAAATGACAATTACATCGCCAAAATGCTACTCATAAACAGGAAGAAAACCACAAGCTCCTAACCCACCTTCGGCATTGTCATCAGTAGGGAGGGAACCCAAGGAACTCAAAGACACATGCCGTATAGGATGTCCAAAAAGGTGAAAGGATAAAACTATTTTTTTTTAAAGACAAATTATATCCTTTTGCAATCAATCCCCATTATATATTATATCTGCTTACAAATTAACCAATAAAGTGCTTCCTAACAAATTTAAAATTCACTAAAAAAAATTTGTTTCACATTTTTCTTTCTCATGTTCGTGATGAATTATAAAATAACTATAGGGCAACCAAAAACAAAAAATTAACTATATTCTTTTCCAAATGGGGTATCTATAAGGTGGACGGCTCTGATCATAAATACTCCTAAATCCTAATGTGCGGGAAATGGTCCAATTTTCAATTGGAAACAAATAAATGAAAGGCGTTTAAGTTACTGATGAGCCTTTTTGATAAGATTACACACAACCTTCCCACAAAAAAAAAATAATGAAGAAAAGGGCTAATGATCTTTTAAAATCAACATTTTACCGTTAGAAATCATCATTCAAATATTTTTCTGATGACCAACCCCCCCTTTTTTGGCTACATATAGAGAAAGGTCTGATAACAGAATGTTGATTGAAACTTTTGAATTCCAAAAAAAAAAAAATAATAATAATACAAGCTTGGTAGGAAAGTACTAATTGAGTTACCTTGCAAACTATTTGATAATTAAAATCAATTTTTGTTTACGTAATAATATCAATTTATCGGAAAAGAGAAAAGAAAGATGTGCACAACCAACTAGGGAGGACAATTTTGAACTTCACAACATTCCTTGAATCTGATATTGGAATGTTACATACTACCACACCCTCCCCCAAAAAAAAAAAAAGAAAAAGGAAAAAAGAGAGGAATGCTACATATAACCCTATGTTATGTTCATCCCAATGTAGAAAACTAGAGTTTTCGACTTGATTTGCCATCTTCGAAACACGATGACTTGATTGAATCAAAATTAGACCAGACCAAATCATGATAATCATGATTTGTATAATGGGTAATTTACATCTGGGGATCAATTTATTGTATGGTTGGATTCAATGTTCATTCTTTCCTTATTATATACTTTTTTAACTCCATCACAATGTTTAGATTAGAGGGCAATATTTGTCTGACCAAAAAAAAAAAAAAAAAAAAAAGTGGTAAATATTTGTCACTTTAACATTTTATTTTCTTTCCTAACCTACCTAGGATTACTAAACTAAATTAAGGATAAAATTTTCTTGAACCAGGCAGTGAGGTTCATCACCTGATCCTTGGTGTTGGGGTTTGTCGATTTCCCCAAAATACCCCCAATATTGCTATTCGTGCTATTGAAAATAGTTAGTAAATATGCATATAAATGTGTATTTTTGTCTTATTCAAATGTTTAATTATTGAATCTATTAAAATACAAAAAATATACATTTTATTAAGGGATTCCAAATTTAACATGTATTTTTTATTTTAACAACACTTTTTTATTTGAAAAATAAATTAAAAAAAAAATGAAAATCCAAAATCACTTTCCGATAAAAAATCCAAACCTAAAGAGGGATATATGAATACCCCTTATATGTTTCTTTGCCCTAACATTTATTTCAACTAATCATAAAGAAGGTTTTTTAAGTTTTTTTTTTTTTGGCTTAAAATCTCAAGTACATTTATGTTTTATGATAAATATATATTTATAATATTGTTTACAGAACAACTGTATTAAACACATATTATTCATATATTATATCATTGTCATAGATGTTTTATTACATCAAATTCTTAAAACATAACAATACCATTTGATGTATTTAATTATTGTTCATATCTATTCTGGTATTATTGTCGTTTTTAAACTTACCAACAAACCCACCCCTTTCTTAACTGAGATCGTGGAAAACTTATCCCTCAAATAAATGTGTCACTATAATCTTTTGTGATTTTCTGTTTTTGCTTTTCTTCATCCATAATACAATGATTAAAGAAAAGTGGCAGTAAATGTACCTTTAACTTTTTTTATCACTCTTTCTCTTTTCTCTACCTTTAACTTTTTTTTATCACTCTTTCTCTTGTCTCCCTTGTTCGGTGATTAAAGTGTCAGCTTGTCATTTTATCTTCTTTTATGGACGATGACTTGAGAGTGTCGTATGTTCACATGGGTATGAGGAACTTTAATTATTGTTGGTTCTTCTTATTAGCATTTTTTTTTTTAGCAAAAACCTCTTCTGCGGTGAATGTGGTGGTACAGTGAACATTAGATGGTTGAGAGGAACTCAGAGAGCGCGCATGCTTAGATGCTCTCAGCCATTCGATGCTCACCGCACAATCACTCCATTTTTTATAGATTTTCTTATCTATTTGAAGCTATTATGATTTACGGGTTTTAAAGCATTTATAGTCGCATGTAGAGTTGAGATGTGTAATCCTAAGGGGTAGTCTAGTTGGCAAGGGAAGAAAAGTATGGTTTTAACTCACACAGGGTATTTAGTGTTTTTTCACTGTTTTTAGTGAAAGTTGAATGATTCTCAGTCAATCCCGATATGACTTGATTCATGTGATTATGGGGTTGGCCGATATGAACCCGCAGAACTAGATACCCATCATTAGCAAAAAAAAAAAAAATAAAAAATAAAAAAGAGAGCTGAGACCTGCCAATTTTCGAACCATCCAGATCACATGGGGCCATTAGATTAGTCACAAGATGATTTTCTTCTCATAACCCAAACTAGGTCAATTGTATTTATTTGTAAATTTAGTAGCCAAGGGTTAGCTTAGAATTTAAAACCATTGCCAAACATAAGATTGATCCTTTGTTTTTTATTTTTTATCCTAAACATTATTCTACTCTAAAAAGGACAAAAAAAAAAAAAAAATCCTAAGCATTACGAATTTAATGTACCCAAATGTATGATGGAACATCTTATTTGTATTTATTAGTTAATAAAGTTCTTATCATTTTATTGAAAAAAAAGAGGTTTCAAAAAGTTCTAATTTAATATCTTTAGCATGCACAATAAATTAGGATATAATTTTTTTTTCTTTTTTTTTGGGACAAATAAGAATAGTGCTCCATGGTAACAATCATAGTCCCAGGCCAAAACCCCCATACAACAAGCAACACATCAACAAGACTAATGAACGATAATGGAACATGTCAATCATTAGTAAATACTTATATCAATTTGTGCTCTAAATTATTATAATTCTGTTTTTAGAGTGGACTAGTAGAGCACAAAATTATAACTATTTTGAAGATTACTTACTCTGAAAATAAGTTTGAAAGGAATATTTCATCGTAAAATTATGAATTAGCTTATGTTTTCTGTGATAAATATGAAGTAGTTCGAAGATAGTATATATATGCTTTCAAACTTTCCACTCTCCATTAGATATATGAAGCAACTTTTGTTATAAATTATAAGAGAAAAAAACTTGAAATCACCAATTGAAATTCTTCAAAAAAATGTATTTTTACCGTAACTCTCAAATGGCATTCATATTATCTGATTTTGATTTAAAAAAAAAAAGGGAAAAGGCATTCAAGTTATCTGTTCACTATTAACGGGAGCTTTCCCATCACATATTGGAACGTCTAGTAGAATTATATAAGATAATGAGAAGTGAAAGTTAAGTTGGAACATACCTTTATTCTATGCAAACAATCCCAGTTCAGTACTATATCTTAGATCAATCGTTTTGCTCAAGAATTAACTAGCAAATAAATGCCTCCCTGCAAATATAAAATTCATTTAACATTATTTTACACATTCCTTTTCCCCAATGCATATATGAGATGGATTAAAAAAATCTTGAAGAATGAAAAGGGATTTGGGAACCAATTCTTGAATCCTTGGGTCTTACTGCCCAAAAGCAAGTGAACCACATGGGTTTACAGGTACATGGTATCGGTGGTGCCGGTATTATAATCATTTGAAAGAAATTTAGACCAGGGGTTTAGTTCATGGTATTGGTATCTGCCATTACCAGTACAAATTGGCCGTATTAGGTCATGTCGGATGATTTTGCTGCAAGATTTCAATACGTTTTTTCAAATTATTATTTAACCCTCATTATTATTATTATTATTATTATTTTTATTTCTATAATCGATCTGGTTATTAGTATCAGCCGATCATTTCTAAATCCGTTTTTTAGTAAGTTATCAAATTAGCAAATCGATATGTAAATAGCCTGATTAGACCTGGCTTTGGAATTATCTTTATCTTTAATTGTGAGGTGGTGTAGGCTTGAGCATCTTCCACACCATCGCAAGCATATAAAATGGGATAGACAAATAGCTTGACCAAAGTAATAAGGATTAGTTATAGTTAAAGTGATCAACTGGCAAACTATTGATGCACAAGATTGTTATAGGAATCATAACTAACAAACGGTGATAACCGCCACTGTCTTTGGTAGATAAAGCATACATTATTTGTCACACACACATTTATTTATATATATATATATATATATATATATATTAATTATAGGTAATTTATATATACCAAGGAGAAAAGAATATAAAAACACATAGAAAGGTAACCCCACAACTTTCTTCCGCAGACCAAAAGAAAGGAATAGAGGTCCTAAATCTAGTATGACAAACCCTGCATCACAATTCATATAATATAGAAAGTAAAGAATTTTAATTGAGAAAAAATGCCATGGAAAAGTTAAGTGGACCAATCAAATAGTACATGGTCTTTTGATGCAATGACTCGTCACAGAAAACTTCCCATGACCCTAGTTATTTAATTCTACAAATATTCATGGTCGAATAAATTAATTCTGTATAATACCAATAATTTTGTTCAAATCTAAATTAAAAAAAAAAAAAAAAATTGAATTTGGTTTTTAAAACGTGTATAGAAGGTAATTTATAGTTGGGGAACAGCTACGAGTCATAAGAAGATCAGAGGAAGAAGACCCATCTTCACCCTTAGTTTTCCTAGAGCTCTCTGCTTCTTCTTTCCCTTCCACACCCACTCGAACAAAGCAGAGTCATGTTTTGGCCCCAGATAGAATCGGTGAGACGACCTGGTCTGTGAAAAAGACGTGCTTTTAATGGGTGAGATACTCACAGAGAAGGAAAATCAGAGGACGAGGGACGCACAAACTGCGTGATCCGAAGATGAAAAATTAAAAGCAGGTAGAGATCAAATTGCCCCAAAAAATAATTGGGGAAAAGTTAAACGTGGTGAATAATAGTAAGAGATTGGAACTTGGAAGGCGTTGAACTACTTTAGCTGGGCAGAGAGACAAGCTTCAAAGGTGTGAGAGCTCGCAGTGACTGGAACTTGGAAGGCATTGAACTACTTTAGTTGGGCAGAGAGACAAGCTTCAAAGGTGTGAGAGCTCACAGTGACTTTAGTGAGTGGCACTGCGAGCTCTCACCCAATCTGTATTTCTTCTGAACGAGTTGCGAAAAGGGGGTGAGAAAGTCTTCGAGAACTCCGTGTGAGAGAGAGAGAGAGAGAGAATACTCACTAGGTCTCCTATGGTAATTGGTAACCGGTAGAGGACTGAAACCAGGACGCAATGAGAGGCAAGATTACAAAATCTTGTCACATAAACCTTCTTCCTTCACTCGTTCCTCTTCTAAGTTTTAAGTGCTGGTCTTTACCTCTTGAATTATATATATAGTACTTCTTGTCACCTATTTAAGCAGAAATATCGTATATATAAATATGGTTCCTTCGTAGCAGGGTATAGTGTAGTATAGATCCAAGGGTTGAGAGCTCCCAGACACATAGTCAAGGCATGAACGCACATTCCAAAATACTCCCAGCCCTTGGATTTGTGCTACATTCTATATCTTGTGACATAAGATCTATATTGATAAACACAAAACTATTCGGATCTGCCGAATTCCTATATGAATTGACTTGTTGACCGAAATTCAGATCCAATTCTTGAATCCTGGGTCTTACTGCCCAAAACCAAGCGAACCACATTGTTTCACGGGTTCATGGTATCGGTGCCAGTATAATAATCATTTGAGAGAAATTTAGACTAGGGATTTTAGTTCATAGTATTGTTATCTGCCATTGACAATACAAATTAGAAAAAGATGTTATGGAAGAGTTAAGCAGGACAAAACCTGCATCACAATTCATGTAAATAGATAGAAAGTAAAGCTTTTGTAATTGGAAAAAGAAGTTATGTAAGAGTTAAGTGGCCCAATCACGATAGCGAAATTAGTACAAGACCTTTTAATTCACAGAAAGTTTCATGACCCTAGTTATTTAATTCTACAAATATTCATGGCCGAATAGATTAATTCTGGATAGCAAAATAATTCCATCCGAATCCAAATTAAAAAAAAAAAAAAAAAAACAATTTTTTGAATTTGGTTTAAAAACGTGTATAAAGGGTAATTTATAGTTGGAGAACAACTAATTGTATGATTAGATTGTAATGTTTTTTTTTTTTTTTTTTCTCCCTACAATGTTTAGATTTGAGGACAATATTTGTCTGATAAAAAAATCAGTATTTGTTACTTTAATTTTTTTATTCTATTTTTTTTCTTAATATAAGATTATCAAACTAAAGTAAGGATAAGGTTTTCTTGCCTGAGGTTCACCACCTGATCCTTAGGTTAGGGTTTGTCAACCTCCAAAAAAGACCCCAGTACTGCTCACGCGCTCCTGAACCTCATGTGAATGCCCCAGTGTTACTATAACCTTTTGTGACTTTTTGTTTTTGTTTTTATTTTTCACCCACAGCACAATGATTAAAGAAAAGGACACTCACTTTTAACATTTTATTATATATATTTTATAATAAAGAGAAAATATGTGTCACTTTAACCTGTTGTGACTTTTTGATTTTGCTTTCTTTCACCCACATGCCATGGTACAATGGTTAAATAAAGAAAAGGGCCAAAAAATGTCACTTTCAGCCTTTTTTGTTTGTCATTTTGTTCTTTATCTTTTCTTTCCCCATACAATGAATGATCAAAGTAATAAAGTGTCAGCTTTTATCATTTTATCTTTTTGTATATGTGAAACAGAAGGGCCAGGTGAGGAAGCCATTCTACTTGTAAGGGTCAGAGCCCAAGTTATTCTCTTTCTTTTTCTAATCTGGGGATAGGACGGACAAAAATATGATCCCAGAACAGGAGTCATTATATAAATTTTAATTAAGGGAGGTTTTCCTAAAAGGCAGTGTGTCCCATATACTAGCACGAGGGTCAATTAGAGTGTACATGGCAGCATCAATAGGGATGTAATTTCTGTCTTTCATGAAGGTTGTGGTGGTCATTTCATCTCATTTTGTGGTTAGGGGCAAGAGTCATGGTGCCTGTTTGTTTGACTTATAAAATGGAAAAGATAAAAAAAGGATGAGAAAGTTGTATTTATTTTCACAAACTACCACAAATATGAATATTGGATAAGTGCGGACGGAAACTTATTAGACAAGGTTATTTAATATAGCTATTGTTGACTCTTAATGTGGTAATTAACTTTTTCCATCCCATTCACTTCCAAAGTCTTACCAAATAATTTAATAAAAGACTTGTTTTGTATTTCCTCCTTTTATTTTCTTTCTTTCCCATAGAATTCCACCTCATTTCCATTTTCACTCTTTCTCATGAGGTGGACCCACTAAAAATTACATATTTCATTATTTTTCTTTGATCCCTTTCCTTATCAACCCACTAAAAATTGAATTTTTAGTAATAATAATAGTTTGATTATTGTTTTATATTATTTGTTTCTTCTTTTTCTCATCTATCACAATTTTTTCTCCCCATTTATTAGGTGAGGAATTTTCAATGCTTTATTAGTAATTTTTTTTTTCTTAACTTGTAGCTCTAATTGAACAAGTAATATGTCTCATAAAATAATTGTATTGTAGTAAAGAGTAAAAGGAAGAAAATCAGATTTTTTGGGTCGGGGGAAATGGTGGTGCAAAATGACCACCTCATCCCCTAAATGCAAAATGATATCCCAATTGATACTTCCCATTGATCCTCACACATGTGGAGGAACCACACTCCCTACAAAAACAGTTTTCCTTTTTTCAATTATCCGGAGCAATCAGCAATTAGATTATCAATGGTGGAAGTGATTCTCAACTACATAAAACAATAGGCAAGCAGTAATTGAATTAGCTTGCAAACTATATGATAATTAATATTAATTTTTTTATTCGTAATAATATCAATTTATGAGAACAAGGAAAGAAGAAAGATATATAGTATATACAACCAACTAGGGAGGACCAAATCAGATTTTCCGACTCAATTTCACCTCTTCAAAAAAAGTAATTTTTTTTTAAATAAGAAAAACACAATGATTAAAGTGGCAATATTAAAAAAAGTGGCCATAGCTGTCCCCTAAAAAATGGACGATTCGATTTTAATTTCAATTCAATTCAATTCAATTTGGATCGATCAAGACCAATTCCAACCCTTTTCGACAAATCTTGATTTGAACTGTAGGAGGTGACTTTCTCTTTTATCTTTTTCTTGGCTGGTACAATGATTAAAGTAAAATGGCAATGTTTGTCCCCTAACTTTTTCTTTTCTTTTCTTCCCCACCACAATGATCAAAGGTATAGTGTCACTTTTTTTTTTGTTTTGGTGGAAAACTTTAATTATGGCTTTTCTTCAAAAAAAAAAAAAAAACTGTTCTATTGTTACAAGTTTTAAAGCATTTAATATCCCCAATTGGATCATCTAGATCATATTGGGCCATTAGATAAACCCCAAAGGTGATTTTCTTCACTTAAGTCAGGTCAGTTGCATTTATTTCTCAATTTAGTAGCCAAGGGTTAGGTTTGAATTTAGAATTATTGCCAAACACAAGCTTTTGTTTTTTTTTTTTTTTTGGATCTATATTTTGTTGTTCTTTGTGTTTGATGGAAACGGTTTTCCGAGCTTGGATCAAGTCATCGCTGTTTGATTCACATTTGAAATCCACTCAATATGAAAATCTATTATAAGAAAAGAGAGATTAAGTGGATTTCATGTGTATCAGGCACTGTGCGGGAAAACCTGATCCGTACCAGGTTTTCCTAGTTAATAAAATTCTCATCATTTGTTTTTAAAAAAAAAAAAAAAATGAGGTTTCAAAAAGGCCAAATCTATTTTTTTTAGCACACACAATAAATTTGGGGATAAACTTGCTTGAGATCCCAATTAAATAGTCAATACTTATATCAACATGTGCTCTAAATTATATTTCTGTTTTTTTAATGGATTAGTAGACCACAAAATTATAACTATTTTGAAGATTACCTATTCAAAAAAGGCAAAATGGTCGCGGTACGTGCAAAAAAATAGGAATGCAGAACGTTCGGAGCTTGGTGAATGTTCACGTAAGTGATATGATTGACACGTGTTAAATATGTTAATCACGCTAATGAGTTGTAACGGTTACAACTCTGTTTAATATTATTAATATTTAAATAAATAAATAATAAAAATCCTAATATAAGTGGACTCCTCCTTTCATTCCGCTTAGAACTCTCGATCTCTCTTTCTCTCTCCTTGCTTCTTCTTCAAGGTTGTTCCTTCTTTCTTCTTCCTTTTTCACCGCTCTCCAGTCTAGTTGAAGTTTTGTTTACCCATCTCTCATATGTTCAGTGCCTGAAAATAGTTATGTTGATTTTTTTCTTATCTCATCCTATTTTGAGAGAGAGAGAAAGAGATGAAGATGATGTCGGCTGTAGAAAGAAGGAACAATGTTGAAGAAAAAGCAAGAAAGAGAGAGAGAGAGAGAGAGAGAGAGAGAATTGAGATTTCCCAACAAAATCGAAGGAGGAGTCCGCTTATATTGGAATTTTATTATTTATTTATTTATTTATATAAAAAAATATTAGACAAGTTAAGTAACCACATCCGTCATCTCTCCACCCTAAAAACTAGGAATCAGTTACAATATAAAAAACTAATAAATGGTTTAGATTAATCTAAACTTAAATGGACGGCTAATATTAAAAGAAAGTGAAAATAAGATTGCAATACGTACGTCCTGCTACCACTCACCCTTCAAAAAATATAAATCCAAAACAAAATTTTCATCATAAAAGTATCAAGCATCTTTTTTTATTTTTTATTTTTCTATTCTTTATTTTTTTGGTAAATAGGAAGTCGCTTGATGCAAACCTTCCTTAAATATGAAGCAAATTTTGTTATAAATTATGACAGAGAAATATGAAACCACCAATTGAAATTGTTCAAAAAATGTATTTCTACTTTTTTTTTTTTTTCTGACAACGGATATCCAGGCCTTCAACCTGACTATTCCTGCGGACCCATACTGACACCACAACCGTATGAACTAGGTCATGCCGGAGTTGAATGAGAACCATTTAACTTTCACTGAGAGCAGTGAAGAGCATTAAACACCCATGTGTGAGTGACCCAAGGTGTACCTAGTGGGAGTCGAACTTAAAAAATGTATTTCTACTGTAACTCTCAAATTGACATTCAAGTTATCTGATTTTGAGAGAACGATTTTATAGATTCAAAAAAGCTCCAAGCATCTTAGTAAACCACTGAGAATTGAATCTACAACATGGAAGCATCTAACAACATTAACAAAAGATGGCCAATAGAATAACACGAAACTGAATCAATTAATTCTAAGTTCCTCATGGCAAATTAACCTTTCCCACCTTCAACCAATAATAATACCATCAATAAAACATAACCCAAACCACTCACAACTCCAAACAGAAGCAGCCAGCCACAATGGTAAGTAACCTATAGATTACTGAAACAAGAATCCCCATGCAGAAACTTGTAAGAGAGAGAGAGAGAGAGAGAGAGAGAATACTCACTGGGTCTGTTGTGGTAACTGGTAACCACTAGAGGATTGAAACAGGAACGCAATAAGAGGACGAGCAGGGAAATCTCTTGCTGGATTTACCTTTTGCTTTATTTGGTTTCAGTTTCAGTTTCGCCCAAGTCTGATCCGATTTCAGTCCAAATTGGCAAGAATCAATTGCTTCGGATATGCCGAATTCTGATTAGAATTGACCATTTTAACCCATTTTCCGATTCCAAATCTTGATTTCTAAGAGACTGGATTTTGAGCTTTTTCTGTCAAAACAATTCCTCAGCTTTGAGGATAGCATTGTACTAAGAAAAAGGACAAAGGTACTGTCATTAGCTAATATGCTAGTGAGGTTATTCATGATCTAGCTTCTAATGTGTGCCTTGACTGTGCTGAATATTTGATGAGTGAGAATAATAATATTGATGCAACTAATTATAAGGGAAGAAATTTACATTGTTTATGACAGAACTTTTCACAAATATACTTAAATAATCACATATAAAAGAAGCGTTTGGTGCATTTATGATGTGTTTCCTTCTTCTTTTTTTTTTTTTTTTTTTAACAAAAAGTGAAAAAAATGAGAATTTATGGAACAACAAAAGGTAGTTCCGTCGTTCCAGTTTTCATTAAAAAAAAAGACATTTTGACACAGAAACTAAAATTTCCATTTTTGACACAAAATGTTGTTTTTAAAACAGAAACATTACCAAACGCAGCCTTAGTTTTAACATCTGACCTCAATACTAATATATATATATATATATATATATATATATATATATATATATATATTAGAATCAAATGTTGAGTGAAAAGAAACTCTTTTTACATCAAATAAGGTGAGTGTAGATACCAATCCTAAAAATGATGTAGAAAGTAATGGAAAAACAAGAACAAGCAATACACACAGATTTCCGAAATTTGGCAATATTACCTACGTTCTCGGTGAGATGAGACCCTGCTTCACTATCAATAGAGAATAGGGATATGACACTCATCATTACACCTCTCAGAATTGCTTACAAAGAAAGTAAATCTTGTTACAAATATATAGTGAAAGACCTTAATGCCAAAAGGTACAAAATGCCCTCAATAAACGAATCCCAAATAAAAAACTATGATGGAATATATGACATTGCACCCCAACAGTAAGAGGCAAAGACTTGAAGAAGGTCAATAACAAGTACTTGATTAGGCGGCTACAGGTCCAGGTAGCACGGATGAGAGAGAGAGAGAGAGGGACATGCAATCAGCCCTCGAATCTTGAAGGCTGATGGAGAACGAGGAGAGTCGGGAGACTGGGACGGTGGTCCTTGATCAGAATGGAGGCCGGCCATTGGACAAACACTTACAACGGCTGATAATAGATTTTTGGAAACCGTCTATCCCTGACCGCTCTATGGCCGAGGGTGTTTCCGAGAGGGCTGCTGAACCTAAATCCCAGGAGAATGCAGAGGTGAGGGGAGATACAACTGATAGAGTAACGGCAGGGCAAGAATCTTATGCGGCTGTAATGAGGAAGGCGATGCCAGATGTGGCAGACCTTCCAAATCCCATTCGAGCAAGTCCCTTGACCAAGGTAGTCATACCTCAAGAGGACTATGAAGAGAAAATTCAAACGTTTCAGTTTGCTCTGATCGGAAGGGTTAACTTCAAATATGTTTCCATGAATGATAGTCAACGCGACTCGTTGTCAGGCTCATGGAACCTGAAGGGGAAGGTGAACCTTGCTCCTCTAGGGAAGGGCTTCATTCTCTTTCGCTTTAAGAGGGAGGAGGACATGGCATCGGTATGGAGACGAGGTTCAATGAAGGTAGGAAGTCAGTTGATTAGATTTCAGAGATGGGGCCGGAGTTCAGCATCCATGATAACCACACTCAAACGAAGTTAGTTTGGGTTCGGTTCCCTGAACTCCCCATGGAGTATTGGCACGAAAGAGTTCTCTTTACTATGGCCAAAGCAGCAGGGAGGCCGATGACTTTGGATAGGAGAACCTTGAACAGTACCATGGGCAGTTATGCTAGGGTCCTAGTGGAGGTTGATTTAGTAGAGGTGGATGAGGCCAAGTAGGAGAGGTGGCAGAGCATTAGTGACTGGGCTAGCACCTACTCAGCTGGTGGGAGGCAGAGTTGTTGTTAACCATCCGGAGGTGACCGAAATAGATATTGCCTTGCGAAGGGCAGAGGAGACAGCTAGAAGAAAGGGAAAGGCCACAATGGAGAGGGAGCAGATGGGCAAATTTGCTTCGTAGCCCAACCCCCCCCCCCCCAAAAAAAAAGTGATCTCATGAAGTCATTCTTCTGGAATATCAGAGGAATGAAGAAGGCGGCTAGAAAGAACGCCTTACGTCAATTTGTGAAAGAAAAGGACCCTGATATTCTGTGCATCTTGGAGCCTATGATTGCTATAAGTGATCTTCCAATTTTATTTTTTAATAAATTGGGTTTCTGCAGTGACTTCATTCATAACAATCTGGTTGGGAAAGTCCCAAACCCGTGGATTTTATGGAAGAAAAATTTAAATAGTCTAATGGTCATCTTGGAATCTGAGCAACATATCTCTGTTGCTATCATTTGGGAATCAATTACTCTGTAAATTTCTTTTGTCCACCCGAGTAGCTTTTGAGCAAAAATAAGGTCTCTGTAGTTGTATCTAGTTGGTGATCTTCCTCAGACCCCGACCCCTTGGTCTATTATCGGCGACTTCAATGCCACCCTGCAGTCTCACGAGAAGAGAGGCCCGGGTAATTTTAGATTGGGCTCGGCTGTAGAATTTGGGGCCATGGTGAATGCTTGAGCCATGGCACAGATTCCTTCTTCGGGTCTGAAATTTACTTGGACCAACAACCGTAGAAGAGGTAATGTGTGTGTAGTGTTGGACAAAAGTTTCTGCAATGATGAGTGGCTCACTTTATTTCAAGACAACTCTCAACAGATTGTAGAAAGAATTGCCTCAGACCATGCCCCTATATTGATTACCTCAGACTTGTCGCAGCGGCCAATCAATTCCCCCTTTTGGTTTCATAAATTTTGGATAGACCATGGAGATTTTGACAATGTGGTGGCAACGGTGTGGGATGAGTTGATGTCAGGGAATCCTATTTTTGTTCTTATGAGCAAATTAAAAAGATTAAAGCGGACTCTGCGAGCCTGGGCTAGAGCCTTCTTTCCTAACATTGATGTTGCTCTGGATGAGGCAAAAAATAAGTTGTCTAAGATCCAGGAGAAAATTGAAGCCAACGGCCTAAACGATATCTCCTTTGCTCAGGAAGCTGATGCAAAGATAGCCCTGGTGAAAGCCTTAGAATTGAATGAAAAATTAGGGGCAGAGAAGGCTAAAATTAGGTGGATGAAACAGGGGGACAGAAACTCAAAATTTTTTCATTTGTCTGCAAAAATAAGAAGAATTAAGAACACTATAAGATGCCTCGAGAAAGATGATGGATCCTTGGTGGAAGGTAGGGATCAGCTGGGTGAGTACATCGAGAACTTATATGAGAACTTTTACAAAGCCACCCCTACGGCGGATAATGTGGAGCTACTAGATTCAATCCCCCAAGTTCTGCAGCAAAGGGATGTATTCTTACTAGACTCCATTCTTGGTGATGTAGAGATCAAAAAGGCTGTGTGGGAGCTTGACCCAGAGAGTTCTCCTGGGCTAGATAGATTTACTGGTGCTTTCTTTAGAAGATGCTGGAATATTGTGGAAAGGGAGGTGTGCAATGCTACTCGGCACTTCTTCAGCTCTAGTTACATGCTAAGGGGTATAAATAATAATTTTTTGGCGCTGATTCCTAAAGTGGAGGACACTTCTACTCTGGACAAATTTCGGCCATTATGTATGGCGAATTTTTATTGCAAAATTCTCTCCAAAGTGATGGCTATGAGGTTGGAAACCTATCTTCCGAAGCCGATTTCAGAGGAGTAAGGGGAGTTTCCAAAGGGGAAGCTGATCTACTCCAAGATTAGCCTGACCTCTGAGCTCACAAACATGATGTTTGCTTCAACAAGAGGGGTGGACTAGGATTGAAAATTGACATAAAAAAATCTTATGATACAATCTTGTAGAATTTCCTGTTCCAGGTGTTGCGAAAATTTGGTTTCTCTGAGAATTGGATCACTTGGCTGCATCAGATTTAAGTCCCCACTAAAATCTCAATAATGGTGAATGGTGGTCCGCAGGGTTCTTTTGGAGTGGAGAGAGGCTTACGTCAAGGGGACCCTATCTCTCCTATGTTATTTATTATAGCGGAAGAAGTGTTGTCAAGGGGACTGAAGACTCTAATTAACACAAAGAAAGTGAAGTCGATTCAAGGCCCAAGGGGCATTCCTACCCCTACTCATATCCTATTTGCAGACGATATCTTCATCTCCTCTAATGCATCCATGAGGTATGTTCGGAATTTAAGAGATTTTTTGATCATTTTTCTGGCCAAAATATAAGCTTCGAAAAAAGCAAACTTTTTTTGGGTAAAATTCCAGCGGTGAGGAAGCAGCTAATTTCAGATACTCTAGGCATTCCGGTGTGTAATTTCCCTACTCGATACCTTGGGGTGGAAATTTTCAAGGGTAGAATAAAGAAAGAGACCTTGTTGCCGATCATGGACAAGGTTAAAAGTAGATTGGCAGGATGGAAAGGGAAGTTGTTATGCATGGCAGGGAGAGTAGAATTGGCGAAAACTGTCATCGCAGGGATGCCTACTCATAGCTTTTCAGTGTACTAGTGGCCTTCATCCCTCATTGTTATGATGGAGAGATGGATGAAGAATTTCATCTGGACAGGGGAGATGGACACAATAAGGTTGATCACTATCAAGTGGGATGCCTTATGTAAGCCTAAGGATGAAGGGGGCCTGGGAATAAGGAGGCTTCGTGATTCAAATAAGGCTTTACTTTGCAAGCTGGTCTGGAGGATTAGAAAGGAGAAATTTGCTGCTGTTTCGTTTCTCAGAGGCTGTTTTGTCAAGAAGGATGGTAGGTCCCTTAAAAGCTGTTGGCCTTCCTCGATTGCTTCAGGAATCAAAAAGATGTGGGATTATGTGGACGAAAAGGAGAGGTGGATTATTCGGAATGGCCAACTTGCAAATTTTCGGAAGGATAAATGGTGGGGATCTCAGTCTATTATGGAGACGATCAATCTGGACGATTTCAGCTCTCTTTCTACTGAAGCGAAAGTGGGTGATTTCATCAGAGACAGGGCATAGTCCCTCCCTGAGGTAAGCTCTATTCAGCTTTTGCATTTTTTTTTATAAGATTAGGAAGATTAAAATCCCTAGAGTTCAAATGGAGGATGTATGTGTATGGTCCTTAATGCCAATGGGGAATTTTTCCACGGTGTCTGCCTGGGAGGATATTAGAAGGGACTCACCTAACGTGTATTGGGCTTCTCTGATTTGGCAGAAAGACATTCCTCTAAGGTTTTCTACCTTTGGATGGCGTCTGATTCACTGCAAGCTCCCTACAGATGAAATGGTTAAAAGGAGAGGCATTCACTTGGCCTCTTGTTGTCACCTTTGTGGTCTAGCTGAAGAGAGCACAGAGCACATCTTCCTTCAATGTCCCTTTGCTATTTCTATATGGGGAAAATATTTAAATAGCTTTGGAATTCAGTGGAAGAACCAGATGGAGATTAACAGCTTTTTACTGTGGTGGAAGAGGAAAGGTAACACAATAAATATCAAAAAGCCTTGGAAGATGGGTTTGTTGATAATAGCTTATCATATTTGGTGGGAGAGAAATAAGAGGAGGCATGAAGAGAAGAATAGACCCGCTGAATTTATCTTTGAGGGCATCAAACAGGATCTCAATATATGTTGTGACGGGGTTTGCAATGAGGTGAGGTCGGTCTCTGATGTTATCTGTTGCAGAAGCCTAGGCCTGGAAATCAGAGCCCCAACAACCATTCCTCCCCTAGAAGTGCACTGGTGTAAACCTCCTCCTAGATGGTTGAAGATTAATGTTGATGGCAGTTCCCTAGGCAACCCCGGGAATCCAGGGGCAGGAGATGTGATGCCCAATAGTGAAGGGCAGGTGTGTGACTCCTTCAGCATTTTTTTGGGTGTTAAAAAGATCTATGAGGCAGAGTTTGAGGCGGTGTTGGAAGGCATCTCAATGGCTAAGGCCTATAATGCCATGGGAGTGTGGATTAAATATGATTCTGCAACTATGGTATTAGCGATTCAGAGGAATCAGATCCCCTGGTTTGCTCTGCAAAAATGGATAACGACTATGCATTTCTTGGAGGCTATCCTTTGGAAGATATCTCATTGCTTTCGGGAAGCAAACACTATTGCAGACTATCTAGCTAAGAAGGTTTCAAAAGCAATGGTCTCTAAATACTCAGTGGTATTCCCTAGTCATATTGTAACGGAAATTGATAATGATGCTGGACCAGGCACCGATTTTGATTCTACTTGGTCGATCGCTTGCTCTCTCTGCTGATGGCCATGCCGAAGGTGGAGTTTGCAAGTTGATCTAGCGGCTTCTGCCCTGTTCTGTTTTTTTGTATCTTTTTGTTTTTCGCTTTTTTAATAAATTATCCTTTTAGCAAAAAAAAAAAAAAAAAGTACTTGACCAGGCAGGACCAAATGCTAGCTTTGCTGCTTTGTACATGCAAAATGGAAAGAAACTAAGAAAAATCCCCCGTTTTTGTTATTCCATTTGCTTCAGACCAACGCTCTAGGCCTTGTGGATTGGGATGAGTGGATGACAACAACAACCTGAAAGGATTCAAAACTGTTCCCATAAACTCATATCTGAAATGGAGAGAACAATAATGGAATTAATGAACAATAAAAGCCAATTACAGAAGGAAAATAATTTGATCAGGAAAAAGAAAAAAAGAATAATGAAAAAAACGAGTATAATTGAAACAGGGGATTTTCTTCCCCACTCTGAAACACATTGAATTAAATGTGTTGTTCATGAGAAAATATTAAGGAATAGGTTCCAATAATTGGCTATCTTTGACCATCTAATCTAAAATTGGATGGTCAAAACCATTTGATAGCATAAATTTTTTGTCAAGTAGATATCTTAGGTGGGACCTATTATACGCTGGTTCTGAATCACATTCCTAGCAAGTTCCCACTTATTTGCAAATCATTAATTTGAGCTCAAAAACAGTATTGAGTGATCAAGAAACTGGATATAATCTATAAAAAATATTTCTTACACAAGGAGCAAGGTTAGTTATATACTTCTGGTACCGTTGGGGGCAAAAGAAAAGGCCAAGAAGTCGTGTCCCATGGGTGACCTACTCCGATCCAACAAATGGATGATCAACAAAGATTTTTGAATAGCAATCAGTGGATATTTTCTGTGCACATGTACACTGAGGTATTTCTTGTTCCATATTTACCTGAATGTATCATATCTAACACAAGTGGAACAGTGCAGAAAATAGTTGGTTTTAACTCCCCAGGGTCTTCAATCATCAATTTGACATCCCGAAAAGCAAATAAATGATCATATTATAAATTTAGAATCCTTCTAATTAAAAATTGTATCCTATATATCTATGTAAAATTATATGTTGTAATTAATTTATCCCATGCCAAAATCCTATGGAGGCACCATGATCAAAGACTGGAAGGCCAAAATGCAAGAGTGCTCTCCAAGTCAACTCCATTTTGGGGCTTCAGATGGTATGAACTGTTTGGATTATATTTATGTTCAAAATTTTCAGTCTCACAACCGATTCAATATGTCCTCTCAATGGGTGTCAAGTCCTCAACCTGCAAAGTTAGAGGTAGAGGTCAATTCAGTATCTGATGGATGTCCTTTTCCTCCTCCCCCTCTCCCTCTCCTCTCCTCTCCCAAACTGGAAGAAATTTCCCCAACTAATAAAGAGCTCTTAATCATGAAAAGAAATAAGATAAATTCTTAACAGGTGTGAATAACTCGGGTCCATAGAAAGAAAATTTGCGAAAATATGGGTCATGTTAAAATAGTCAAGAGTAAGGAGAAGAATTAAGGGACACTCTTTTGGGGGCTGCTGTTTAGCTCATGTCAAAGTTGGAATGGTTTGCTCAAGAAAGGTTTCAGTCCAACAAGAAAAGTTTTCAAAACTGTCATGTGAGTCTCAAATTTGTTTCATGCCTAGGAGCATGTAGCATATTTCTAAGACTTTAAGCTCAAGAAAGAAAATCATTTGGAAGGTTAAAACATGTCAATATATATTAGGAATTGCCTCTGTCTACATTCATAAATTCAGTTTTAGGAAGCAGAAAAAACAAGAAATGTGAATGGCTAACAAAGAAAGAAGGCAGAGCTTCAGAGAAGTGAAAAATAAGGGCCCGTTTGATAACGATTCCAGAAACATGTTTCTGTGTTTTCCCATTCTCAGAAACGAAGAAGCAGCATAAAAACCGACAAAAGTGTTCTGTTCCACTTGTTCTTGAAACATAAATTGAAATTTATAACAATTTATGTTTCAAGAAACAGGAACGACAAAACAACTTTCACCTGTTCCACCCGTTTCTCGAAAAAAATATGGGGCAAAAATTACAATTCATCCCCGATAAAACAGACCCCCTTCCCTCTCTTCCCTCTCTTCCCTCTCTTCTCTGTTAAACCTTCACGATAGTACCCTGAAGGAACTCCAGAGATTCGCCTACGAAGAATCGCCCTTACTCCGTCTTGTGAAGAACCCTACGGTAGATTCGCCTTCTACACCCTCGTGAACAGTACGAATCTCTTCGTCTTCTTCAACCTCATGAACCCATATGGAAGATTCGCCATTGTTGCAGAATTTCGACTAGATTCGTCGATGAGTCACCTCCAGAGGTAAAGCGAAGGATATTCACCTCAGATGTGAAGAGTATACAAATTCAATGGTTGTTCTTTGAAGGTTTGGCTGTTCCTCTCACATATGCTCAGTAAGAAGTGAGGTCCCCCCAATTTCTCTTTAAACCCTAGAACATAGTGCTCTCATCAGAAGCGGCGATTTTGATTCTACGATTTCGACGACCAGTAGAGGAGTTTTTGGTTGGAGCTCAGACAATAGCCGCGCCCTAATCGTCGTTTCCACTTCAAATCAACAGGTAAATCCCAATCGTCTTCCTAGGGTTTTTTTCATCTCAGATTTATTTCTTAGAACATGGTAACTATGCGATTCAATTCCTTTGTTTCTTTGGGTAAAAAACCCCTTTGCTTGAGAGGTAAGACCGAATCATCATTGTATCGAAGAACACGAATTTGGGTATGTGGTTCATTCAATTTTATTCTTCTATGCATGCATTTCAGTTTCTGTATCATGGTTCTGTGATCTTTCTTCTCCTCATTTTTGTTATTCTATCTTGTTACCTGTTCTCCATTTCCTTCTTCTTTTGCTTTCGGTTTGATGGTTTATGTTGCAAAGTAGTTAGGTTTTCTAACTTCTGTATCAAACACCTTCTTACCCGTTTCTGTTTCCAGAAACAAGAATTATCAAACACCGTTCTTACCTGTTTCTGTTTCTAGAAATGGCAATTTCCTTTTTTTCCGTTTCTTGAAATAGAAACAGCAGAAACGTTATCAAACAGGCGCTAGGTCTGTTGTTATTCTGCCTCTAAGATGAAGGGGAAGATAGTAAATACTATCTTTTTATGCTTGAGCTTCTATTGGTAGATATTTCTCCTATAGGCGAATTGTTCACAGTGAATTTCCAATCCCATCTAGGAAGCCATCATCAAATACAAAAGAATTTGTCTATGCATTTACATTTTCAGAAAATGAAATAGACATATTATGCTCAAGCAGTTGTAGGTCATGTGAGCACGGAATAGGATCTCTGATCTCCATCTTAGCAAATATATCTATGATTATTTGATGGTAGCATAGAAAAGTGATTTGAGCATTAGCAAAATTTTATGCTCCATATTTCTTTCTTATTGATAACGAAAGAGATTATTAGAAATAAGGTGGAGGAAAAAGAGAGAGAATGGGGCCAACCAGAAGAAAATGTGCTGATTAGAACCAATTCACAATGAGATAAAGACAAGCCAAGACTAGCAATGCATTCAATTTTTCCTCTCACTGGAAATTATCAGTCCCGAGCATTTAAAAGTTTTTTTCTACCCATGACTCCAAGGTTTCATGGAAGAAACCAACAGGTAGAAGGCGTACTCCCAGATCTGCAGCACGAGCTACTCCAGTTAGTAATATATATATATATATATATATATAATTGTAGGAACATAAAGTAGAAAAGTTGGATACATAAAAAATTTAACAGCCGAATTTTCACAATCTCACGCTAATGTTCGGGAAGTTCAATAGATGTGATGAATAAATCTAGTAGAAATAAATATGAAGAGTCATGGGAGGAGAAAGGTAAATGCGGATGCTCCACCGAGAATTAAAATTATACTTTTTTTTTTCTCGCTAAAAAGATGACTTTATTCAAAAAATATGATCCAAATACAAGTAGAAGATCAAAGCAGGAAAGAACCAAAGAAAATAAACAGCGATTTCCCCATCCCCACCTTCGGCATTGCCATCAGTAGATCAGCAGAGAGAGGGAGACGCGCAGTAGGTGAATCAAAATTATACTGATTTACAATGATGGCACATATATTGAAATTCCCCTCGAAAAAAAGAAAAAAAAGGGAATCCTCAAATCTTTTTCAATCAACACATGCATTAGGTTGTGAAAACAGCTCAACTTCTGATTTGAAAATAATTAGGTAAAAACATTTGGACAGGTAAGCAATCTCTATGAATATGATACAGGGGATTCAATTACGGGGAAATATGCCAGCAAAGCAATCTACCTTTTCAATAAGGTCATCCACAGGAAGAGCTTCATGTTCCTCTCTATTACGATCCAGCAATGGAGAAGCAGAATACATGTTTGTTCCAATTCAAAAATGTCGGCATGTCTCCTTTGCATTAGATAATTGGTCACCTATTTAAGCCCAAGAAGAACTGAATTCATAATTTGGAAATGCTTTGGCTGCCCAAACTTTGCAGACTTTTTAACAATGAAGATTATATGTTATCATGAAAAGTAATTAGTTGACTTATCTGTATCTCCATGATAGATAATATGCAATGTCAATAATGAGCACAATAAAACAGAACTAAATTAAGAAAAATATTTGAAAAATTAACTTAGAAGAATGAATGTTTGGGAAACATTTGAAATACACAAATAAACAGTACATGTGTGTTTACAAGTAAATCTTTAATGAAAATGATAAGTAACCATAGGGCAGGAAAACACAAAAAGATTCAGTAAATAGCAGAGCAACAATTCATCTTAGCTTTGACAAGGCAGTTAAAAATATTCCATAAATGCACATGATTATTTTATTATCAAAAAACATATAATGGTGGAGAATTTCCCATAGTTTTTCCAGAAATTAGTCTTCGTCTTCGTCTTCGTCTTCGTCTTCATCTTCAACTTCAACAACAGAAACAAGATCAATGAGTCAAAGGAATTACTCCATATATTTAATATATGGAATCCTTTCCTCTAGTAAATGAAATTCCAAAGCGAGTCCTAGCTTATATATCGTCCTGTGAGTGCTGTGACTGAATCCTAATTAATAATTGAGCCTTTAATAGTCAACAAAAGAAGGGAAAAAATGAGAATTAATAAACCCCAACAGATATCCCAGATCAAAAGCTAACTTACCGGAAGTAGGAACTTGAATCCTTTCATAAAATGTCACCTGTTAGAAGGTTCTAGTTAATCAGTATATGAATCTATTTAACAATATAATAAGTAATGGGTTGGATGGGTCGAGAAGCAGGGAAGAGAATCCAACGATTAATAGGATGTAAACTACTAAATAATTGTGCTTTTGATAGAGAAAATTAATAAACTCCAACATAAATCGAAGATCAAAACCTAAAAACTTACCGGAAAGAGCCACTCTCTGTTTCCTAGGCTGCTGGAGGTCATATAAATATCACCTATTGCAAGGTTCCATTTAATAAGTATATGAATCTATTTGAGGAGTTAAATACTAGTTACATAGTAGAGCAGAAAAGTGAAAGCTAAAAATGTGTATATATACCTTGTCATTTTGATCATCCCATTCCAACGCATTGAACCATTCTTCTTCTACCTTAATTTCCCTCAGTTTTGTTGCTGTGGAAATCACAGGTGTGAGCCTTTTCAATTTGGGGCATTCCTGAACTTCCAATGTTTCCAATGAAGGAAACAGTAGCGTAGTCTTCTTCTTGCACATGATGATGGCCTCCTCCTTTTCATCATCTATGTCATCATGATCGTTCTGAATTATCTCCACCAGATTATAGCAGTATTGAATAATCAATTCTTTTAGTTGTTGGAGACCTTGGGCCAAACTCATTGGTAGGATGTGGGTTAAGCTATGACAATCAAAGATCCATAAATGTCTCAGGTTGCAAAAAATTGATGGCGTTGGCAGTATTACCGAAGAAGAAGAAGACGGATTGTCTTGATGATGATGACGAGGTCATTCTTTGTGTATCATCTCCTTCCATTAATGAGATTATTTCCACTACTTCACAAGACGTAATATCAAGCCGCTTTAATTGCGCCATAGCTAGTGAGAATATGAATTTCAATCTTAAACCAATCACTCTTATCGTCTCTAGGTTCAATGGGAGGCTTAAATTAGGTGAAACAACGCCCTCATCCCATATGGTCCTTAGAGAAGGAAGGTATAATAGATTCAATTCTTTCAGTTTCGGCAATATTGTAGCCTCCGCCTGTCCTTCATCGTCAAGTAGTAGTTGTAGTCCCTTGGAGTTGAATACCTCAGTCGCCCCATCACAACACCATACCTGGAGACGTTCTAAATTTGGTAGCTTTGCCAGCAGATCAGAGGGTATGATACTAATTAGGCCATGACATCTATGCACACGTAGGATTCTTAGGTTGTTGAAGCATCCACTTGGAAGAGACGACCCATGATTGCAGATTATTATTGCCTTCAATTCATGTAGCTTTTCCAAACTGCTAAATGTGATTTGCGGAACCCGCAAGTTATTCAAAAGATATTCTATATCATCACATTCCTCAACACACAGAACCCGTAAGTTATTCAAAACCTTCGCATTCAGTTGTAACCCTTCTGTTCGTTCCAACAATAAAAGTGGATTATTATTAGGGATGCTGGCTCCACAAATGACCACCCCAGTGGCACATGCCCTCACATAATCGTCCATAGAACCCCAACTCAGTTTCCCAAAATTATTGAGAAGTGTGTGAGGTTTTCCCAGCAGCGAAATGGGATATTATTTGCACTGCCCAAACATTTTATATTCGATACCTTCATCCTTACTCTTGTCAAAGAAGACAAAGATGTTACCTCAGATAAACAACAACACGCCTTCTTACTTAATATTCCTACGTCGTCTTCTTCTTCTTTTTTTGATCCTCCTCCTTCGATCTCCCACTCATGAAAGCTTTCCTCAAGATTGAGTTCTTCCAAGAGAGACAACCTAGATAAAATATTCGGGGCAATACTCATACTCCAATTCCCCGACAAATCCAACAATTTCAGATTTGTAAGCTCTCCTATTTTTTGCTCAATTTTATTACATCGACACTTCGTACTTGAAGTATTTCAAGTTTCTTCAACTTCCCAACCAATGACACATCAAAAGGTTCATGATCTTGAAAATTCAAATAATTAGAACTTATACAAAGAACTCGAAGGTCCGTTAAGCATGACAATGAAGATGGTATCGAATAGATACATGTACTTGCCAGATCTAGAGTCTTCAATGATATCATCCCTTTGAAAAATCCATCAGGGATTTTCCTCAAATCCTCATTGTCTCTCAAGGATAAGGTCATAAGCTTATCAGAGCAATATTCGAGCCGATTGGCGAGCTCAGTAATTTCATTTTGCATTAACGAAAGTCTCTTGCATTTCCTTAGGTTCTTATCCCTATCTTCTTCTGGAAAATGTGTCAATCCTTTCCCAGATTTTACAACAAAATCATGACCTTCTTTCGATGCAATCCATATTGACACATCCCGAATAACATCATGCATCCTTACACATCCCTCCATCCTTTCACTATCATCTAATAATAAGCACGATGACTTAAGTCTTTCCATATGCATGTGCAACCTATTCCTTGCATCCTTCAGGTTGCCAATATCTTCAAACACCCCCTCCCCCATATCAGCAAGAGTTTGAGTTCCACTCTGTCTCGGACATTATCACCTCCTATGCTAGCCTATCTTCTCTTATTTTGTAGGAGTCCCACTGATTGCCAATCTCTACATCCTATTAAGACTCCTGCCTCACTAGAGTTCCATATGATATCAAACCCTATCCTCTCATAGAGTTTGTATTCTAATATAATTACTCCTATTGGATCTCCTTATCAGATAGAGTTTCCAATCATGTGGATTCCTATCTAGGCCATATATATAGACCACTAGGTTGTAATCTTCTCAAGTCAAGCAAGACAATGTAGTTCTAATACTTAACATGGTATCAGAGCGCTTAGGGCCAACGCCCATCGATCCCAATATTTTTTTTTTTCTTTTCTCAATTATCTCCACTTCCCATTGTCGCTAGTTGCTGCTACTTTCTTCTTCCATTGTTTTAGTTAATCCCTCTTATTTCCATGATGTCTACCAATCCACCACCATCAATCACTACTACTGCCTCTAATACAAATATACTTTCTTGTCTCAAAAGCTCCAACGAGTTTGCTGTCATTCAAGAGTCAAATGCTCCATGAGCCTCACCCCTAAACCAAAATTTTCTTTTCTCTTCTACATTATCTCTTGCTGTCCTGTGGCCTTTTTCATACTATTATGGCCAACCCTACTCCCATTAATGATCTAATTGAAAGCTCCAATCAGCATCAACCTGAACTAAATTTTCTTTTATTCTTCCCTTTCTTCTCTTTTCTCTCGGTACTCCTTTTTTGTTTTTTAGGTTATTTGACTATGTTCTTGGCTACCAACAATACCCTCACGATACTATTCAAGTTACATTGTGGCATGAAAAAGACGCTTCAATCACTATATGATTATGTTCTAGGCAACCTCCATTGCCCTCAGGATTCTGCTCCAGCTAAAGTTTGGTGTGAATAGAACGCCTCAATAATAAAGGCCCTCAGCTCATATGATTATGTACTTGATGATCAAAGTTGCCCTCAGGATGCTACTCCAGCTAAAGTTTGGCGTGAACAGGATGCCTCAATAATGAGTCTCTTAATTGCCTTCCACACTAAGGAGGCCATATCCTTTGCATATTCTAATGAAGGCCCTCCGCCAGGCACAATTTTCTTCCCTCTAAGACAAGCTACGGATTCGAGCGCTCAAATCCTCACCTTGAGGGGGTGTATCAGCAAGAGTTTGAGTTCCACTCTGTCTCGGACATTATCACCTCCTATGCTAGCCTATCTTCTCTTATTTTGTAGGAGTCCCACTGATTGCCAATCTCTACATCCTATTAAGACTCCTGCCTCACTAGAGTTCCATATGATATCAAACCCTATCCTCTCATAGAGTTTGTATTATAATATAACTACTCCTATTATAACTCCTTTTTTTTTCGCTAAAATATCATTTGTATTAAAGAAGATAAAAATATAATACAAGAGGGATAAAATACCCAATCAAAAAATCTACAATTTAACTGAGAAGAGCAGAGACAGATTTAATCCACCTTCGGCATTGCCATCAGCAGAAAAAAACCATCAACCAACTCTCCTCCACAATGATTTGAAGACTGAATTAGAGGGCTATAGCAGTCTATATCTCGGACGACCCGAGGCATCCATGTCAAATCCATTTTACCAAGGTGGCCAAGATGTCACCGTAAAGAGGTCTCAAGCGGCGAGACTTTGCCAAGAAATCCGCTCGAATTTGCTTCACAAGCAAAGGCGTGATCTTCCACTCCACCCTTTCAAGGTAGGGTAGGTTAATCCACCTTTGCGAAATTTCCAAGGAATTTTCTTTTTCGCAAAAGATGAACCACCGGATCGAGTCACATTCAATCCATAAACTTTGCACCCCAATCGGTTTGCGCTTCAATTCCGCAATAATAGCTGAATTCGCCTCAACATTTGTGCCAATTTGAAGGAACTCTGTAATTATATAACACTTCAGCCTTCTCATTGCTGAAGACCTCCCCACTGCTTTTCGGATTGCCCAACGAGCCGTCGAATTTAATTTGACCCATTCTTGGAGGTACACCAAAAATTTCAAATAATTCTTTTTGGCGTTGAACCCGAAAATCCCAACCTTCTAGCACACATCAAATCTTCAATCGAAACAACCACCCGAATGGGCTAGTGTCGAGAACAAATTTCATTTTTATTTTCAAAACAAATCTCTCGAAGAAGAGACTCCTTCATACCGCTCGAATTTCTCTCAATCCAAATAAAAAAGGAATTAACACAAACCCTTATTCCACACCTTTCAATGACACCGATTTTGCTTGGAGTTTCCACCAAGAAATCGATGAGATTCATCGAAAAACTGGTCTCAACACACCAAAGCATTGATGAACCGAGACCATATAGAGCTAGCAAAGCTACACTCATAAAATAAATGATCTTTAGACTCCTCCGACTTACCACAAAAACTGCACTTTGAGGGCAGAGATACACCCCTCCTTTTCACATTCACATCTAGTGCAAGTTTATTTCTGATCAATCTCCATCCAAAAACTGCTTATCAGTGGGACTCCTCCTATTAGAACTCCTTATCAGATAGAGTTTCCAATCATGTGGATTCCTATCTAGGCCATATATATAGACCACTAGGTTGTAATCTTCTCAAGTCAAGCAATACAATGTAGTTCCAATACTTAACACCCCACCACGTAAGGAAGCAAATCATCCTCAGAAATAGGAAAATCTTCAGGAAACATAAAACAAAGCAAGAAGCAAAATTTGGTAACTTCACTTGCAAGAAAGTCATAACTCAATTTTATGGAGCAGAAAACTTTTTCATGCACACCTTCGATGTCCGTGATGATGAGCTTGACATTTTGAGTTGGCTCGACGCATCTTTCCACACAGATATGTCCTTAGTTTGCAGCGCCTTACCAATTGTAACGATTGCTAAGGGCAAACCCCCGCATTCTCTAACAACTTGATTTGCCACTTCACGCAACATATCATTGTCCTCTGCTAGACAATCTCCAGCAGCCCATTTGAATAGAGCCCATGCATCTCCCTCTGACAAAACTTTTAGTTCAACGTTCAATTGGGTCCCCATTTGTCTACACACTTGGAGCTGTCTTGTCGTGAGAACTACTTTGCAGTTGCTTTCACAGGGAATTCCTAGCTTCTCTAGTAAATTTAGTGGCTTCCACAAATCATCTAAGACTATAAGGATTCGTTTCTCCTTCAATCTCTCCAATAAACGCCTTGCTCTCACATCTAAGGACTCTTCTAAAAGTTTTAGACCCAAGTTGTCTCCAATTTCACCTTGGATCTTCTTCAAGACTGGTTCTTGAGACACAATGACCATCACAACCTGATCAAAAAGCCCATCTTTCTTCATATTTTTAGCCACTTCTTTCATTAAGGTTGTCTTTCCAACCCCTCCTATGCCATATACACCAACCATCCTGACACCCTCATCCTTCAAAGCCTCCACAATTTTGTCCATTGCTAATTTTGTGGAATCATAAATATAGAAATCCCTCCTATGCGTTGTACATCCGTTTTCAGTTCTCCAAGATTTGCCATTTGTTTTCTAAGGTCATTAGCGTTTGTCTTGTAATGAAGAAGATAACTGGCATGATCCATGAAAGGAG
>CM040965.1:53532750-53543272 GCA_022985045.1 Macadamia tetraphylla | reverse complement strand
CCATTTGAGGTCGTATGAAACTATGAAGGAGTTTTCAATTTTCACTGACTAAAAATCTGAAACAGAGAAATCTTGCTTATGTTGGTAAGGAAATAGGATCCATGTCATTGTTCTCGGGCCTTCTACTTTCTGTGGCATTTACAATTTTAGTTTCCATTTCTCTATTTAGATACTGAGCAGTATTTTCAGATCACAATGTTCATATGACCTAATTTAGGCCTCTTTGGTATCATTTTTCTTTTTGACGTTTGCCTCAAAAATCATTTTTGAGTGTTGTTAGGTATTATTTATGAAGCTTATTTGTATTTAAAAAAATGGAGAGGTATAGGAATGCTAGCGAGATACAAAGGTATTAGGAATACTAGCATGATATTAGCCGTAGGATTTGATCAACTTAAATTAAGCTGTTGGATGGAGAGAAAATATACAAACTTTCAATTCATTGTTGCTACACCTTTTCTTTCTCCTTTTCCCACTACCCTTTGCAACTGACCGGTGACCAATGACTAGCTTATTCACATCGGAATTGGCACTGATCATTTGACCGCCTTACACCGATTCCCTTCTATGAATGATCAATTTTTAACCCATTTTAATGGCATTATCATTATTCTTCTAATCCAAATCAGCCATTGAGCGAGAGACAAGAGGAGAGAAAGAGGGATCCAGAGAGTGAGAGGAACTGTTCTTCATCGTCTCCCCCTTTTTCGTTTGATTTTGTGGGTTATCTTCTCACCCCCTCTTCTACAGTTGATGAAATTCCAATTTTCACAATGAGTATTTCTCTGTTTTTACCTACTTTGTCTTTTCTCCTTTCCTTTTTTTTCTTTAGATTCTTGCTTATCAAGATTGTATTTCTCTGTTTTTTTCTCCTTTCCTTTTTTTTCTTCAGATTCTTGCTACCAAGATTGTATCTCTCTATTTTTACCCACTCTGTATTTTCTCCTTTCCTTTTTTTTTCTTCAGGTTCTTGCTCTTAGACGAGAAATCTGCTGAGGAACCAAAAATCTTGAAGATTTCTTTTCTTTTTGTCAAAACCCATCTCGATTTTTCTTTTTTTCTTTCTTTTACAATGGGTTTTTGGGGATCTGCCTCTTGGACCTGCAAAGATGATGATGACACAAGAAGAAGACACTGGTTTGGGGATCAACAGCAACGGCGGGGACGATTTGAGTTCCTGCAAAGAAGACGTAGAAAGGAGTGGGAGTCAGAGACGTAGAAGAATGCTGGTTTCAATTGCGATGATGACGTCTTTGGAGGAAACACCGATGACAGTGACGGAGACAGAGATGGTGACGATGACGGAGACAGAGATAGTAAGGGAAAGCAGCATAGATAGATTAGATACACACTATATTTAATCAATGGAATTCCTCTTGTATCTCAGTGCTCGCTGTGTGGCAAAGAGGAGGAATCGCTAATCCATATTTTCTACAAATGTGAATTTTCTTCTAGCATATGGAGAGATTTCTACTTTGGTTTTGATGTGCAATGGCCTCCATTTGTGGACGTGGAAAATCTCTGTGCATGGTGGAAACAAATTGCTAGAAAGTGTTATTTTAAAAGAGTGTGGCTAAGTGGCTTCTCCCTTCTTCCATACTTCATATGGCAGGTAAGGACTGCAAGACGATTTGAGGAAAAATCGATAACAGCCAATCACTGTTTGCAATGGTTAAGAGTGAGATCAGCCTCAGAGATAGCGGTTTCGGATCTCCCTCCTTTTCAAGGCACTTCTATGCTAGAGAGGTATTTCTAGAATTCCCTATAAACCCAGGGAGATCTTAGAAGTTTTCTGGTGTCCTCCTCCTCTAGGATGGGTAAAGCTTAACTCTGATGGGTGCTCCCTAGGGAACCCAGGAAAGACAGGGGCTGGTGGAGTCTTACGGAATGATAAAGCTGAGGTGATACAATCCTTCGGACAATTTTTGGGAGTGCACACAAACTTTGAAGCTGAAGTGCTAGCAGTGATTTATGGTCTGGAAATGGCTAGAGCGTTGGATATTACCCAATTATGGGTTGAGTGTGACTCGGTGGCTGTGGTTCTTCTTATTTCTCAATGGAAAGTCCCGTGGTGTGTGCTTCAGAGGTGGTTGAGCTTAGGCCCGTACCTACAGTCCATAACCTGTAAGATTACTCATTGCCTACGTGAAGCTAACCCAGTGGCTGATTTCCTTGCAAAGTCTGCTGCAAAATTAGAAGAGTCCTCTCCAATAGCTTCTTGGCCTGCGCTAGTTGCCTTGGAGTTAGATGTTGATAGGCACAATCGGCCTAGATACCGTTTTAAATAATGTTGTTTTTGTAGCTTTGTCTATTTTTTGGTTTGGCTGGGTTTTAGCTTTGATTCTTCTCCTCTTATGGCAATGCCGAAGGTGGATTAGTTTTCAACTAATTCCATACAGCTTGTTTCTTTTTTCCATGTACATTCTTTTTCTTCTTTTCCCTATTTTAATACATATGATCTTCTAGCGAAAAAAAAAATGGCATAGATCTGATCTATCTAATCTAATGGCCAATAGATGCTAGCATTCCTATTAACTTTGTATCTCACTAACATTCCTTTCTTTTTCCCTTAAAAAATATTGAAAAAACACAAAAATAAAAAAGAACTTGAAAGCCATTTGTGATTTTTCACTGAAAACCATTTGCAGTTGTTTTTGTGTTGAACATTAATGAGCACATGTTTATCCCTCCCAAAATCTAGGGTAAAAATGTCATTTCGTTCTATTTTAAGAAAAACAAGTAGAAACTCATCTCTGCTCCATCCCTACCCTCAACCGTCGGCACATTTGCTCTCCTCCTTGCAAATCCGTCATTTCTGGTGATGGAAGTTATTGCCGGCGATAGTCTAGTAGCAGTCGATCCCCACTTCCGTTCTTTTCTTCTCCTTCCATCAACCGATTGCAGCCTTCTTTTGCTTTTTCTTTTTTGGTTTTTTTTTTTTTTTTGGAAGGATATTTTCTGCAGGTATTTAGATCTGCAAGTGAAAGAGAAGAGGACTGACCAGCTGCCCACTAGCCGTGACGAACCACACGCAGTAGCCACGGGTGTTGGCCCTTTAGAAGGGTCAATAAGATGCGAGAGGAGAAGGGAGAGGAAGGATGAGAGGGAAAGAATTTGCAGTAAATTACAAAAAAGAAAGTGGAGATTGGAGAAAGAGAGTTATGAGGAAGATGGGTGAAGGGGACATCTCTTCACTCATTTATTCAAAATCCTATTTTACACATAGGGATACCAAATATATTTCTCACAAAAATACCAAACCATTTTTATGTTTTGATAAAAAAAAAAAAAAAAGGTTTTCATTAATACTTTTTGTTAAATAGACAAAAATAAAAAAGAAAAATGATATCGAAGAGGGCCTTAGACATCTAATATTATATGTTGTTCTATATCTTTTGTTATTTTCAGATTGAGCCTTGGGGTTCATATTGTCCCTTTCCAACCACAGCTATGGCCTTTAGAATTTTTTTTTTTAGTGGCTGTTGTTAATTTATAATTTATACAATCACGTGGATCACATTGTTGGTGTATGATGTCTTGTATTCCGTCGCAGTTTAATCCAGGAAGTACTGGTGCAACACCTAGACAAGCAGGACGGCGGTCCCTCTAGCGTTAGAGGGCCGTGGGGTTGCAGAAGGCCCTCATGAAGAGGTGTAGGGGCACACCTTCAATTTTTATTTGAGGGCAATTGTGTACTTTCCGGATTTGGGTTTTTTCGCTATATATTTGTAGCAAGGGTTTCTTTCTCTATAATGCAAGCAATACTGAGATGTGTGAGGACGAGCGTTGTAACCCTATTCTCAATTGATAGTGAAGCAGGATCTCATCTCACCGGGGACTTAGGCAACCTTGCCGAACCTCGTAAAAATCCGTGTGCATTGTTTGTTTTGTTTTGTTTCCAATCAGATATAGCCTTAACGTATGTATTTGATATTGTATCGCCGATATCAATATACGGATCATAAAAAAATCTCTCTCTTTCTTTCCCTCTGTTTTGTCCTTCAATTGTATAAAAGAAACAGGTTGAGTTATTTTGAAACTGGACTTGGCTTGATTGGCATAATGCCTGTAAGCAATTGAACATGATCCCATAAAAAGTTAACAGGTTTCTATGGTTGCATCCCCCCTTGAGATCTCAAAATAGTAAGACTTTTTTTATTTTTTTATCGACCATTGCTACTACGATCCTTCACAAGAAGATAACCATACATATGCAAACACATTGCATCTGTTATGGATAAATAAATAAGCTACCACCGGAGGGCGTGCCACTTAAACCGAGCGGATTGGTATGAGAGCATAGATGGCCTTGGTGTAGTCCCGAACGAATAGTTCGGTCACAATCGAATCATATTCTCGTAAGACATCTCCTACCTAGGATAGTTTGTAGCCTGGCCGATCAACATTGTAAAGTGGACTAATTACCGAGCGACTGAATAGCACTAGTAAGTGGTGCGTTTGAGAACCGCGTGACATCTAAACAACTAATAGCTCGAGACAACACCAGAACCATGATTGCATGACAAACCACCCAAGGCCGCACCTCCGACCAAGTAGAAAGCAACACACACAATCGGTCATTTGGGATAAGTAGGTCGGAAACCGTACCAGCTGATCCAGGTCTCGGCATATGAGGCCCATGACTCTTCCACATGATGCACCCTCTTAAGGAACATTCTTGATCTAGCATGTGATTAGTAGGAATGGAACAGACTTTTCCTAATAAGGAAAGGACTCTTAGCAGGATATGGATCCTCCCCAGAAGGAAGGATATCTCACAGTATCCCCCAGGATATGTGGAATTCATGGATCTCCCATAATTGTGATATCCTCCCGATTCACTCTCCTACTATTACTCTTGCCATATACGGACTTCTACTTGTGATTGGAAGCTGCTAGATTGGGACTCTCTTCGTTGCTGGCATCTCGCAGCTATAAATACCTTGGTAAATCCCCCTTTAGAAGGATCGAAACTTTTCCATTCTTAGTGGAACAACTATTTGCATAGAAATCTAACTTAGGCATTGAAGATTCTCCTGCCGGATCAGCGTGGTGCTCACTCTCTTTTGTTTGTTCCTTTTTGTAGGACGTGAAAGCAATCTATGATGATTTCTTGCCGCAATAATATCTAACCTATCCATCAATTCTTAGGTGCTTCAAACAAATCTTCTAAGAACATAACCATAAAAACATGAGACATCACCATGTACAATTTACAAGGTTAGTACAAATCAGAGTACATGCTCTTATAAAACCATACTCCATATAACACATACTGCAGTATTCAAGCCAAAAAAAAAAAAGGAAGATAGCAAACAAGAAGGGAAAGTGGTATGACAGAAATCCACCAGATTCAAAAGCAGCAGCACCGTGGTGGAGAAGCCCTGAAACAGTAAAATATGAAACTGTGATAATTTTCAGCATAAAATGCAATAAGCCTAAGCTTAATTTCATTAAAACATTGACTCAATCTTGGAGCTAATACAACTATATGCAGGCTATAACAGTCTCAAGTTCCTAATTCAGTTACAACTGAAATATAGGAATTCTATATGGATTAAATGTAATTTTATTTAAAATTTTATAGCTAAGGGTTATGGATGCAAAGAAAAGAGAAATTTATTAACCAAATATGAAATAATTTGGAGTTGGTGATATAATCACATAGGGTCATGCTAACAACGATTTTTCTTTTTAAGTTTGAAAATTTTCCTTCCTTTACCTTCACATCCCCTTGCAGTCAAAAAAGCCTAAAAAATTGTTATAAACTAAAATATTGAAGTTGTAGTTGAATCAAACAATGCATTCTTCTGGGAAACATTACTTGATTGCCTATTATGAAGTTCAAATTTTCCTTTGTGTATACAAGAACTAAATCTGAACAGAAGTGCCCAATCCCTAACAGGGTAGCACTAATTATCCATAAATTGGAATGGCTTATTCATAGGCCCATCAGGTCTTAGCTTACTCCACCATTACCATCAGGTCTTTAGCGTCTTGTACATTCTTATTTTTCTTCTTAATTCAATGAGTTTTTAGCGGAAAAATGGGGATATATACATTGGCAAAAAACAGTATATCATATAATTCATGTCCATAATACATTTTAGGGAAAAAAGGTTTTTATGGGGAAGTCTGACCCTTATGCCCAGACTAATGAGGAGATCGAAATGATTAGTCCGCCCCTTATAAAATGAAAAAATTACATCTCTATCCCATTGTCCCTTGCACACGCATAGAAACTGCACTCCCCCATAAGAAACACTTCCCTACAATATAATATTCAATAGAGATCTTCCAAAGTTTGCATAAACATTCGAGTACACAGAATTTATGGTACCCCTTTATTGAGATTCAGCTGTACTCACCAAGCTACCAAAGATGCATGCCTTCAATAAATTTAAAGGCATCACAAAAAGAGAAGCAAAGAATCATTCTTTAAAGATCATAAGAGACAAAGAATTATTCTTAAAAGTAAAAAATGGATTTGAGAGATGAACCAATTTGAATTCAATTGACGCAAGGGAGAAAAGGAATCATTTTTACTGATATTCTTAGCTTGTATAGTTAAAAAGGTTGGAGGTGACTTTACTCTTATTAGAAGAAACCATGGAGAAGTAACAAGTTAGATGCCATAGACCCTACTTCAAGTATTTCAAGCTGCTTTATTCTGATTGCCTTAGACTCGTTCTTTTTTTTTCATCTTTGCAATTTATATATAAGAGAAAACATATATTGGGGAATGAGGAATTTTAAAATTTAAATTTATTGAAACTTATATTGAAATTAGATTATATTAGAGATCTTAACAAAGAGACACAATTATAAGTAATCTATAACTTGTTGTTCCCAATTATGGATTGTATTTTTGGTAGGCAGTCTGAGGTTGGTACAAATGGCCCTAGGATCAGATGATGTCTTATTTACCAAATTAAGGAATCCAATACATATATGTAGATTTTTGTATGAGGATGAATTTTTCTTTGACAAAACATGCCCTTGGTTGATTGTTTTATTAAATAATTAGTAATTATATATTTATAAAAATATTCTCAAAATAATTTGACTATTTAATCGAGCTAGTGACACACTTTTAGGTTAAGGTAAAATGTGATGAAAGTCCAATTCTATTGGCCTGTAAAGAATATATCTTAGATTGGAGGAGGGACTAATATATAATCATTTATTAAGATGTGACTTACAATAATTCCTAATGCCTTGAAAAATTATTTACAAAAATAGAAGGGGTTCATTGAAGTTACATGAAATATTAAAAGAGGTTATGCAACAAAGATCAATTTTTTTTTTCCTTTGCATAAACAACTAAGATCACTTATGCCTTACTTCTTTATAAGGAAATAGAAAACTTCTAGAAGAAGTCATCTAGCTAAGAGGATCCAATCTCTATAAATAGAGGAAGAGAGCAGGGAAAGGGGACGATTTGATCATTAGCCACCAGATCAAAACCCCCTCTCCTTCCCTGTTGCTTTTGGGTGCTTTCTTCTCCTCTCTCATTTTCTTTTCTACTTTGAGTTTGATTCTCTCTGACACTAAGCAAAATTTCCACTTCTCTTCTAGAGCTTGTACTTGTGTTTTCAACACAAGGACAGTGTGTGCGAATAAGCTAGAGGTTCTCACAACTGTGAAAACTAGAGGTATGTATCTCTATTCTTCTCCCTAGTTGGTGGTTTATGAACATGAAAATGTCATTTCATGAAATATAGAAAATATGACTTTTGGGAGAGGGATAGACATGCCATCGATTTACGATAAGTGAGCGGGCAGGACCAATGGGGGCACAGGATAGAGTATCATACAGGAAGGATAAGAAGGTCATTTCAAAAAGGGAAGAGAGATAGATACAGTGGGTGATGGCTTACAGTATACTAGTGGCATACCCAACCTTTTCCCATGATTTCTGTTCTTCTTTATCTTAGAATAGTGATTAGTTCAATAAATGTAAAATCTTATCTCTTAAAAAAAAAAAAAAAAAAAAACTATTTTCAAAAATTTTCCGTTTTACATAAAAAAAAAAATAGTTTTGACATGGAACGGTAATCCAACCCAAAAGGACTGCCCCATTTTTCTGGTTTGGCTTTAAACCCGGAACCTCAATTGGTAAGAATTAGAATCAAACTAAGCTCACAGATTCAAGAAAAACCATCACTTTCTAAAATCCATGATTTCAAATGTTTAAGAAAATCCAAGTAGTTATTATTATTATTATTATTTTTCAGAACCACAATTTGATAGGTCAAAATTGTAACTAAGACTCTTTTCATATACTTGAAGTTTATAGTTATTAAAAAAAAAAAAAAAAAAGATTTTAGTAATAAACTTGCAGTTTATAATTAAATTCTATCCACCTGTGGAAGACGCTCATCGCGATCTTAACTTGCCCCCCACCGCTGACCTTACCCAAGAGGATGAGGGTCCATCTTCTCGAACGGAGGACATGGACTGGCAGAATCATCCCTTAAAAGAAAAAGGGATAAGTAGAACTGCTTATAAAATAATTTTTAAAATAAAAAAATTTAATGCAAGAGATCAACCAATTAGAATTCCATTTAAATAGGGAAACTATGGGGAAAATTAAAGGAATCAGTTAGTGTTTATTAAAGAATTTACATGGCTAACCTTCATTCTTAGCAGATAGAATATGACCCCATGCCCCTTTTTAGGTTGCGATTGCTTAGTCATTCGAAAAAACATTTTCGGCGTTTTTTCATTTTATGAGAACATAGAATCTTCCATTTGGTGTCCACAGTTCGTTTTTTCAATTTTTTTTTTTTTTAAACTAACCAGGTAAAAAAAGAAGGCTAGAAACAAGAAATGAACATTGGAGTTTTGCTCCGAATAGAATTTTGACATCAAAACGGAAAATTCTGGTTTTGACATGAAATGTCGTTTCTAGAACTGAAGGACTTCCAAACGCAGCCTTAGTCTTTCTTCATTATTTTTTTTTAATCTTTGATTTTCTTATAATTAGTTTATAACTCATCTCGTATGTATAACATTGAAGAAATAAATGTAAAATAATGTTTAGTGAATTTCATATTTGTAAGGAGACAAGTTACAATCAATTCGTGAGCAAATCTAACACATAATAGGTTTCGTTTGCATAAAGGTATCTTCATGCCTTTCACTTCTTATTCTCTGTAATATTGTAGAACTTCAAATAGGTGATGGGGAAACTCCCATCATAGCGATCATGTAACTTGAAGCTCATTTGAGAGTTTTTGGCAAAACTACATTTTTTGAAGAATTTCAATTTGTTTTTTTTTTTTTTTCCTCGCTAAAAATTCAGATTATATTACAAAGAATAGAAAATAAGAACAAAGAGAAGAATAAAACAAATACAAACACGAGAAGTGAGTCCCCACCTTTAGCATTGCCATCAGTAGGAACTCACAACCACTATCTCATAAGCCTATATCTAAGTCTTGTAGCTGCATCCCTTGCCATCTCGTCAGAGATATGCTTGGGCAAGGGAACCATCAGAGATGAGCTTTGATTTTTAGCCTCCTCTTTCACTAAGAAATCCGTAATTGGATTTGCTTCCATAAAATAGTGGGTGATTTTTCATTCCATAAAATCGAGAAAAGACTTGAGGTTAATTCTTGAGCTACAAACCATGGAATAATTTTATTTTGAAATAGGATAATTGCTGCAACTGAGTCCGATTCTATCCATAGTTTCAAAACCCCTAGATCTTTGGCATATTGAAAACCTTTTATGATGCTTCATATCTCTGCCACAAAGTTTGTCTCAATGCCCAGGTGCACCATAAAGTTCATCAGCATTTTCACCTCATTACTACAAAAAACCTTGCCTCCCCCCGATCCACCAGGATTCCCAATTGAGCACACATCCACATTTAATTTAATCTACGTCCTTAAAGGTTTACACCAGAAGATCTCCATGTTTATCCCTAAAGATGCTGCTGATGTTGGTAAATTAAGATTTTTGCAAATAATGAAATCAGAAGTGTTCTTTATCTTAAACTTACTTTTAGAGCAGGCAAGGCTGATCTCATTTTTTATTGTCTTCAAAACCGTCCAAGTCGATCTTCCCTATCTTCCTAACCTCTTCCATTGTGTTTCGCCCAAATTGTGGCAGCTATCACCATCACTCCTACCACCCACGGCCCCATGGCCCCTTCAAGGACCATCCACGCCCCTTGTTTCTCCACCATCTTATCAAGTCAAGAATCAAATTTTCTTTATGCCACTACACATTATACCACTCTACCACCCTTTTCCATACCTCCGAAGAATATTTACATTGAAGGAAGGTATGTTCAATGGTGTCAGTCACTTCCCCACAAAAATCACATCTTGAGACAAGTTGAACCCTCTAACACAATACCATCTCATCTGTAGGGAGTTTTCGATGAACCCCATCTCCATCCAAAATTTGACACCGTTGGAGCAAAATTTTTATTCCAAATCACCAGTGCCAATGGACATTCAGGTTCCTTTTCCTAATTTCAGTCCAAGCAGACGTAACAGAAAAGGTTCCC
>CM040965.1:53376167-53532650 GCA_022985045.1 Macadamia tetraphylla | reverse complement strand
ATCTGAAAATGAACAAACCACCTGCACGAGCCAATAATCCTTGTCAAACGTCTTCAACCCCAGACCTTCTCTGCTGGATAATCCCTACTGAAACCCCCTTCGTCCGCCTGCAACTCACCTTCCCAAAACTCCCTGTCTTTCAACTCACCCTCCCAAAGCGCACCTTCTCTCCCCTGCAACTCACCTAACCCTCCCGCACCTTCTCTGCCTGGAACCCAGAGCTCCATCCCTCCCACACCTTTTCCTCTTGGAATCCAGCCCCCTCTCTGCTCCATCCCTTCCGCTTCACCACTCCTTGCATAGAACCAGTCCCAGATTTACAACCGCCTATGCAAAATAAAAACGTGCAACGGATAAAAAGCCCCTACAGCCACCACAACTCTTTCGACTATGCCTCTCCATATAGGTGCACCTCCGCTCCTTTCATGCTGGAGCGGGATTGCGGTTTTTGTTTTATTATACATAATTAGGTTGAAGAAGACCGTCCATGCTCTCTTATTATTCATGGTGAGCTTTTGTTAAAACAAAATGGAAACCACCATCATATTCGATGTTGGTTTTTATTAAAAGAAGAAGAAGAAGAACCACCCGTTGGATGAGGAGAGGTTTGCAATTTGCCTAAGTATCGGATATGATATCGGCCTCGACCGATATTGGTTTGAATTGAAAGATATTCATCCGGATCGGATGGATTTGTTCCAACAAAAGTTAAAAAAGGAATTATTTTATTATTTTACCATTGATTCGTACGGACGCACTGATCCAATATTTGTCACGATTTAGTATCGACCTCAATTGGTATTGATTTGGATTGATCCGTATTGGGGTTTGCCCTTGTTTTTGTATAGCAAATGATATTTTTTTTTTTTTTTTTTTGAACCTTTGACCCGCATATCAACTATCAACAAAGGATTGATCCGCAAGCAATCAATATGGGCCTATGTCAATAACAATAGAGTGGATTAGGTCCCCTCTCGTGCAGGACTAATTGAAATTCGCCTCAGGAGAAATCCTGTGATGGATTCGATCTGTGTAAATCAAATGCACAAGAATAGTTCTCATAAGAGAACCTGACCCATACTCTCTATAGATCGGCCAATCTTATACCAATTATTTAATGCATGTCTTCCCCTGCCATGTGGCATTTTTGCAATTTTATTTTGTTTTTGTTTTTTTTATCTATATCAATGCAGAATTGATCAAGGATCAATATAGGCTTATGTCAATATCAGTAGAAAGTGGATCAGGTCCTCGTACGAGAACAATTCTAGTATGGGACTGATTCACATAGATGGAATCTACCCAAGGAGAAAAACCCTATGGCAGATTCAATCTGTGTGAATCAGACCGTACAAGAATGGTTCTGATAAGAGAACCTGATCCACACTCTACAGATCGGCCAGTCTTATGGCAATTAAATGTCTTCTTGCTATTGTAACACTAGAATTGATTTTGTTGAAAGGCGTTCCAAACTCTGTTGTTGCTCTTTTTGTTTTTCAAAATTAATTCTAAAATAGGTTTACTAAGGCTGTGTTTGGTAGTCATCTAGAAAAACACTTCTGACGTTTTTCCATTCTATGGAACAACAAAAGAACGGAAAAACGGAATAAGCATTTGGTGTGAACTTATTATTTTTCGATTTTTTTTATCAACGATGGGGAGGAGGGGAGGAAGACGCTAGAAATGCAAAATGATAGAATGACAAAACCTTGTTCTGTTACTTCAATTTCATTCCAAATATTAAAAAAGGAACAACCAAGATAATCGTTTTTGAAACAATTTAACAAAACACCATTTTTTGTTTTAAGAGGTTGACACAGAAATTGAAAATTTTATTTTTAACATGAAACATCATTTTTAAAACTAAATGACTACCAAAGATGGCCTAAATGCTGTTTCTTATTCCATCAAAGCAGAATCAAGAAATATCAATTCCGTCTAAGATCGACTTCCACGAAGCGAAAGTGCAGCTAAACAACTATTATGACTCATGAGCTGGAGCAGGAAGCAGGAAGGAATCCAAGCCTTTTTAATTGCATCATGGATCATTACCAAAATAAAAAATTGCATCATGGATCAAACGTGACCGTATGTAAGGGATCGTGCTACATGACACCCCTGAATTTATCACTACAATATCTCCACCAACTTGGTATTGGCGTGATTCTGTAATATATAAAAGCAAAAAGGATATGCCAAGAAAAAAGGAAAAAAGTCGGCCATTATTTACCAAAAATATTATTCATTAAAAGAAAAAAAAAATATTATGATCATTATTCATAAGTATCTACTATTTTTTTCCTTTTATTACATCAGAAATCTATTATATTACGTGGATAGATGGTGTGTCTATTCTGATACTTGAATAGAGAGGACATAGATTAGCCACGTGTAAAATTTCAAATTATAATTTAATCAAATATATATTTGTACATATGTACCAATACTTTAATCAATATTACTATGCATTCTCCCAACTCTAAGTAAAATTGTCCGACTTCTAAGTTTCTCGGTTTTAATGCCAAAAGGGGGGGGGGAATCCGAGTAAAAACAGCAACTTATTCAGATTCCAGCAAGAAAGTGAGCTGCCTTTCTTTATTTATATAACACTTAAGCCTTCTCATTGCCCAGAAGACCTCCCCCACCTACTTTTCCCGGATTGCCCAACGAGCAGCCGTCAGAATTTAATTTGACCCATCCTGTTGGAGGAGTACACCAAAAAATTTCAAATAATTCCTTTTGCCGGCGTTGAACCCCTGAAAATCCCAACCTTCTAGCGCACATCAAATCTTCAATCGAAACAGCCACCCCAGAATGGGCTGGTGTCTGAGAGCGAATTTCATTTTTCAAAAACAAATCGCTCGAAGAAGAGACTCCTTCATACCGCCTGGAATTTCTCTCCATCCAAATAAAAAAAGGGATTAACACAAACCCCTTATTCCACACCCCTTTCAATGACACTGATTTTGCCTTGGAGTTTCCACCAAGAAATCAGATGAGATTCATCAGAAAAAGCTGGCCTCAACACACCAAAGCATTGACAGAACCGAGACCATATAGAGCTAGCAAAGCTACACTCATAAAATAAATGATTTTTAGACTCCTCCGACTTACCACAAAAACTGCACTTTGAGGGCAGAGAGACACTCCTCCTTTTCACATTCACATCTAACGCAAGTTTATTTATGATCAATCTCCATCCAAAAATTGCTTGACGCAGTTGAATAGAGGACTTCCACACCAAAGATGACCAGCTCACCTTAGGCGAGCTTCTTCTACAGGCTTCCCAGGCTAACTTTATGGAAAAAACTCCTGCTGAAGAAGGGCGCCAATGACATTCATCCTCCATGCCTGAAATATAGATCAATTTTGCTTTATTTGGAATATTTTTCATGAAGTTAGATGCTACCTGAGGAAATTCCCATCTAAAGTTATGGATAAATTCGCAGACTTTTGCCTTTAAATTCCCACTGTGACCGCCATCATTCAGAAGCATTTCTTCAATGGAGAGATGATCCAACCACCTGCCCTTCCAGAAATCAATTTTTTTGCCCATTACCTACTGTCCACTATTCATTTAAAGTCACAAAATTCCAGACTTTCTTTATCCTTGGCCAAATCGAAAAGGAGATATGGCTAGATTTTAGAGATCCGTCTGCTTTTAGAGAGTGACCCCGGAAGAACTTACTCATAGAGGACTCCTCATGCTTAATCTGCCAAGTCAACTTTGCTAGACAGGAAAAATTTACATCTCGCAATCTGCGAATGCCTAACCCCCCTTCCTGTTTTGGTTTGCACACATCGCCCCAATTCACCACTATTTTCTTTGTAACCTCCATATCACCTGACCAGATAAAATTACGCATCCACCGCTTCACCAATTTAATAGAATGGTCTAGCCACCAATATACTGCAAAGTTATGTACAGGAATACTAGAGATCACAGATCGCTCCAACTCCACTCTCCCCGCCATTGAGAGCAGCTTACCCTTCCATCCAGCTAGCTTACTTTTTATCTTATCTAGCAAAGGTAACAGATGAGATCCTCTCACTCTTCCCTTGAAAATTTCCACGCCTAGATACTTTGTCGGAAGCCTCTCTGATTTTATACCTTACAGAGAAGAAATATATTGTTTCCTGTGGGGTGCCACCTTCCCAAAAAACAGGCTACTTTTATCCAGATTGAAATTCTGCCCTGAAAAAGCTTGATATTTTTTTAGGAAATCTTGGAGATTCTTCACATATTTTGCAGAAACATTCATAAAAATAAATATATCATCTGCAAAAAATAAATGAGAGGGAATGGACACACCTCGAGGTCCCGGGAGACTTCACTTCCATCCCTTACTAGCAACTTCAAACCTCCGAAACACCTCCTGCAAGATAAATAAGAATGGAGAAATAGGATCTCCTTGTCTTAGACCTTGCCCAGGGAAAAAACCCTGGCCTCCATTCACTAAAACAGATAACTGGAAGAGCTTAAAAGAATGGATCCAAGAGATCCATTTGCCCAGAAACCAAACTTTACCAATGAGGCAAAAGGAATTTCCATGATAAGGAGTCATATGCCTTACGCCCAATTTCAATCCCATGCCTCCCCCCCTCACATGAATGCATAAGATTTGCCACTCGAGGCCGGACTAATATTGGAAGAAATAATCTTACCCTTCTGGAATGCACCCTGCTCATCTGAGACCAATCGCGGCAAAAGAGGCATAAGCCTGGAGGACATAATTTTAGATAGAATCTTATAGAAAAAATTACCGATGCATATTGGCCTAAATTTATCCAGAGAGGAAACACCATCAGATTTTGGAATTAAGGAAATAAAACAGTTATTTATTCCTTTGGGCAAGTATCCCATTTGAAAAAAATAAACAACTGCCTTACCAAAGTCTATCTCCACTATCTCCCAACATTTCCTAAAGAATTTTCCTGGAAATCCATCAGGACCAGGAGAACTATCAGGATCCATATCCCACACTGCTTTTTTGATTTCTTCTTTGCCAGGAATCGCTTCTAGACTAGCCACATCTTCATTGGACAGAATTTTGGGAATACAATCTAGAAGATCAGGATGCTCTATAATACTGGTTGGTTCATGAAACTTCTCAAAAAAGAGGCAATATACTCAGAATTCCCTTTGATCCAAGACCCAAGACCCATCCTCCTCTTTAAAGCGAAATTTGATTTTCGCCTCCTCATCTTCACGAGAGATGAAAAAGCTTGGAGTTGCAATCCCCATTTTCACCCATCTCGTTTCGCCTTCTCGACAAAGGGCCTCGTGTCTACGACTAGCAATCAACAAGGCCGTTTTAGCATCAGCCTCTTTATTGAAAAGATCATCAGACATACCTGATTCTTCAATTGAGTCTTGGATCGATTTTAAAGCCTTCGTTGCCTGCTCTAACTCCATATTAATATTTGGAAAGGAATCATGAGCCCATACCTTTAACACCCCCTTTACACTCTTCAGCTTTGCCGATAAAACATATATAGGGTCACATTTTATCTGCATCTTCCACGCCTCATCAACCACTAGAAGAAAATTTTCATTTTCCATCCAAAATCCATGGAACCTGAATGGAATGTTATTCGACTTTGAGACAATATCAGAAATTACAAGCAACGGAGCATGATCTGATACCGAACTCAACAAGACACGTTGCATAACATTTCTGAAAAAATCTATCCATTTTTCATTACAAAAGATGCGATCCAACACTGCTGCCACATGTCCTCTTCTCCTATTGTTTGTCCAGGTAAATTTTTTTCCAGTAGATGAAATTGGTAATAACAAACAAGCATCTATCATCGCATGGAATTTTGCAGCAGAGCCAAGGTTAAAGGTTCCTGGCCCCCTTTTTTCATTGGAAAGCAAGGTTGCATTAAAATCTCCAAGAACAGACCATGGGATCGCAGATGAAACCTGCGATTCCAACTCCAACCATAACTGGCGACGAACTACTTTGAAAGAACTCGCATGAACAAAAGATAGGCCAACCTTGCTACCAAGCCAATCACACTCCACTGAAATATGTTGTTCCGACATTGCTTTAACAATTGGACGAGCTATCCCACACTTCCAAATAATCCACAAATTCGGAACCTTATTCTGCCTATTATTGTGAATAAAAAAAAAAAATACAACTTATTGAAAAACAGAGCGAGAAATCTACTCACTTGAACCATAGGTTCAGCCAAGCATAAAATATCCGGGAAAAACTCCTTCACCAGCATTTGTAAGGCCCTTTTACTAGTAGCCTTCCTCACTCCACGAATATTCCAGAAAAAGACCCTCATGGATCACTAATTTGCCGCCGAACGCTTGTCAGACATTTTAGTCTGACCACCACCCTTCTTCTTTTGCTTTCTGACCACGCCTTCCCTCCATTTTCTTTCTCCCTCAACAGAGCTTCCCTATCCACAACACTCATGTTTGAATGCGTGATTGAGAGAAGACCCCTTGAGTTTAGATCAGAAATTGAGGGGTCAATATGCTCCAAAAGAGACTCTGCCAGAGGAAGAGGTCTCCTATCGTTACCACCGAACGACCACGACCAGCCACCACTGGCCCTCTTCTTTGATGGGTAGAGAGTCTAAGATCAGGTCCCTGAACTTCACTCTGAGACCTGTTCATCACACCATGGTTTGTGACTTCAATGGGCGGGCAGGGAGGAAGCGGGCCCCCGTCAGAGGATCCATATTCTAAAACCAAATCCGACCCATTCTCTAATGAATTATCCAATGGGTCTTGAAGATCTTTCTCTCAGAATTTTGAATTTCAAAATCCTCTTCATTGACCAACGTGATGCCTCTTTTCCAATTTCATTTGGAGTAATTAAAGGAGCTTCCAAAATTACTTGGAGATTTCCACCTTCCACCGAATCATGATGATTCCCTAAATTTGGATTGTCTTGATTTGCATTAATAAAATCCCCACTTAAACATGGTAACTCCACCACCGAGTTAACCCTTTCCGGGTTGACTCCATCTTCCACGAACACCGCCCCTGGGACTAATGCTGCATTGTCCTTGGCAGATTGCTTTCGTCCTCTGCTTTCTTCAATCTACAAACCAATACTTGATGGCCCAATCACTGAGTACCCACATTGGTCAACATTGTCTTCACACCACCTTTTGACGAAAACCAAATACCTTAGCGACCGGTTCTAATCTTTCGACCTGAACTTCGTCAACCCTCACAAATTGCCTCTCGATATATCAATTTCAACAAGCACTCTTGCAAAGTACCTAGAAGACCTTCCCTTGTCCCACGGTTAAAGCCATAGGGCGACCCACTGCCTTCGCAATACATAATAGCACGTTCTCATGCCAGTACTCGAGAGGAAGATCCGGAAGACGGATCCAAACAAGTTTTGTGAATGTCTGCTTCTCATGGATATTGAAGTCAAGCTTCCAGTGTTGGAATCGGATAACCTAATCTCCTACTTGTAATGGACTCCTCCTCTATACTGTAGACTTGTCACCTTCACATTGAAATTGGAAGATTACAAAACCTTTCCCAAGGGGATGCATGGTCACGCCTTTACTGAGTTTCCAGTTGACACGTGCCTCCTCCCTCAAAGCATCAAGTGAAATTAGACGGAAGTTGACTCTCCCTATCAATGCAAAACAAAAGTTTTGCCTTTTGGATTCATAGTCTTGTTGGGGAATGACTATGCGTCGGAAATTCCTCTGGATTGGATCGGGGCGAATCAATTGCAAGCCATGAAGAGTTTCCCACTACCTTGCATATGATCTTTTATTCATCACCACCTCGGTAAACCATTAGTGACCAGAACCTCTGGACCTCGATAAGGAGATTCCCTAGCACTTCCATCACATTCTTCTTTGTCGGCTGAATCCCTTCCCAAATCGCCAGACACTCTCTCTCCTTCTTGCATTTTTCTTGTTCCGATTATTTATTATTATTCTCGTTGTATGGAAATGGTATTGGTGCAAACACAAATAATTGTATGCATTATTATGATACAAATAATTGTATGACTATGTGGTTCCCGTGGTGAAGTGGAAACTATATATAGCAAGCTATGTTGCTATTTCAACCTTGTTCTCGAGACTACCTTAAGTTATTGTGGTAGGTTTTGTTACGTTTGTGTCAAGGTGGGGGTAGGGGTTGGATTCCTAAATTGACAAACATTATCAAAAGTAATTAGTTGATGATTTTTAAAAATGGAAAATGCATGCAATTATTGAGTTTCAAATTAGTGGTACTTTTCTTAAGTTTGAAACTAGGTATAAGTGATTCGGGTGTATTTGCAAAGTTTGAAACGGGTATAAGTGATTCAATGTATTTGCAATTATAATTGATTGAAACCCTAAAAGTCTGACACATCTTGATTTGATTCGATTCGATTCAACTCATAGATTTGTTGCTTTGCTTGATGAGTGGATTGATTATTTCAAAGTTTGACATTTAAAAGTTGAGAAAATGAATTTTTTCTGAGTGTGTAGAGTAAGCTTAGTGCCCCCTAACTCTATCTCTCTCCTCTCTTTATGAATTGACTTATCTATCCCTTATTATTGGGAGGAGAGATATAGACTCAAAGAGTACTAGCATGGACTATATTACCAGATACCTCAATACCTTAAAAATTAAACAATCAGGTCTATCAGGCTGCATGGGCGTTGCATCAACACAAAGACATTCAACAGGGTTACGATTTTTCTTTCCCTAGAGTGCGTTTTCTCTTTTTGTGCAATCAACATTATGGTCATCCATCCAAAAGTTAAAGAGCAAGGCTGAATCTGTGGGGGGTTTTTTTTTTTTTAATCTTTGGAAAAAGGTAAAAGAAGTTAACAAAGATCACATTCACTTGTCACATCTGCGTGGGGCCTGGTCATTAATTGAGCATTTAGCGTTCGCATGATCACATCCCCAACTCACCAAACTAGAATCCCAAGATTCTTTACCATGGCAGAAGGGAAGGTAAAGATCTCCCCTTTTATTCTTTTACGTGAGATCCTATATATCATCCTACCCTGTAACATCTCTCTCTCTCTCTCTCTCTCTCTCTCTCTCTCTTACCAACCACAGAACAATTCAACAAACAGTTAAAAAAAGGCAAGGTTTCAAAGTAACAGCTATAGCTAGGAAGGTTCCACGTATTTTCTAAGGCATATCATCAAAACCAGAGAAGAAAAACTCAAAGTTGAATGCTTAAACTTCATGAAATGCTTTCTCATACATAGAAGAGACAAATTACTAAATGAAGAAAATTAAGAAAACTGAGTCCTTCTGCTATGCAGAAGGTTTCCTTATTCGTTACTACTATAGCAGACAGAGAGACAGAGTGGCTCATAGACACCACGAAAATACGTAAAAGACACTAAAACACCACGAAAATACAAAAAGTACCAATGATACGAAACAGTAATAAAGAAACTACCACTAAATGGATCACAATAGAACCCATCTGGCTGGCTGGACTCAAACTAAGCCACAGAAACATAAGCCGGTGCAGGTCCACCACCGCTTTTACTTTTACTTTTCTTCTCCACCATCTCAACAAATGATGTGGAACCCATTGGAATTGAGGGTTTTTTAACTTTTCTTCCCACCAGACCCTATTAATAGATAGATAGCAGTTACTCGTTCATCCAAATGCTTCAGCCACCTTCTTCCTCTCTCCTGTTTTTTTTCTCCATCTTCTTGCTTCTTCCCTCTACTTTCCACGACCAACATTGATTTCAAGAAGGTAATGAATTTTTTTATTTATCAGTTTGGTTTATCTCTTTCTGAAGTTTACAATCTAAAGCTCTCTTGTATATTGCTTGTGCAGGGACGATTTGAAATCCTCCCCCTTTCTGGTTCTTTCCTGCTCTCAGAGAGTGGTGGTCAACGTAGTGGAGGTGTGGCTGGGCTTGTAAGCGGCAGCCTCTCCTGTTCAGGTAGAGGAAGCTCTTCTTCTTCAACTCACACTGAACATTTGATGCTTTCTTCCTTTGTCTTCTTCTCTTTTTCAGCTCCTCTCCTCCTTTTTTTTCTTCTCAGATTACAAATGCCAAGAAAGAAATATAATCAGGGAAGGAAGGAAGAAGAAGAGAGAGAGAGAGAGAGAGAGAGAGAGAGAGAGAGAGAGAGACTATGGTGTGGTGTGGAGAGAAGAGAGAGGAGATAGGTTATTTTCAAGAGAGAGAAATGAGAGATTTTGGAATGTGTGAGATAAGCATCATGGACGGCTAAATCACAGCTCAAAGCCCACCGGATTCTTAATTAGGTTATTTTCAACGAACTCCCTTATTGTGGCACCCTCTTCATTCTGGGAGACCCCTTGGTTTTTGGATCATAGTGCCCCTATCCCTTGAATTAGCCACATAGACAGTGGCCTTTCTGGAGAGAGGCCAGAAAGAGAAAATTCAGGGACCGGTTGTTTTCGGTGTAACCTGGGGTGGTGTGGTTCATCATAGCCAATACAGATATGGTTTATGTAATAAGTTTCCCAACTCCAATTGGTTTAGTGGCATATGTTTTCCTTAATGTACCATTGTGAGTTACAGTAGCAGTAGCAGAGTTGAGTTAGAGATGATTTGTTCAGGTTCAACCCTTCTGCCCCCCCACAATTTTTTTAATATTAAAAAAAAAAAAAAAAAGCAAAGACCTACATGGCTGGTTACACAGTAGCCTATCTTTTTATTTATTTTTTATTTATATATTAATTTCATTTTTTTATTCGTACTTACACTTGCTTCAACTGCACAGTACCCTAAAATTGTTGTTTAAATTAAAATTGTGTTATTTATTTTAATTGTCTTTTTTTATCCTGTAGGATATATTTGGCGCCAGAACTGATCCCACAAGTATACTTCTAGAATGGACGATGGTAGAAATTTTAAAGCATCCAAAAGTAATGAAAGAAGTTCAAGAGGAAGTAAGGGGGGTCACAAGGGGCAAAGAGAATATTGCAGATGTTGATATAAAACAAATGCATTATTTGAATGCAGTGATTAAGGAGACACTAAGACTGCATCCTCTACTCCCTTCATTGACTCCACGTAAATTGACAGAAAATGTCAATATACAAGGGTTTGACGTTCCAACCAACACAACGGTAATAATCAATGCATGGGCCATTGGAAGGGACCTGTGTCCTGGGATGAACCTGAGAAGTTCAAACCAAAGAGGTTCTTGAATGATGCCTCTGTTGATTTTAATGCCCATGTTGATTTTAATTAATTCCATTTGGGATAGGCAGGCAAGGATGCTCAGGAGCTCAATTCGCTTTTGGCATTGTTCAACTTGTAATCGCTAATCTTTTGCACAAGTTTGACTTGGAGATTGAGTGGGCAGGACTTGAATATTACGGAAGCTACCGGAATATCAAATCATTTAAACTATCCTCTTCAAGTTCTTGTTACTCCGAAGAATATTTGTGGCCCACTTATCATTTGTAGTGACCCACATAAATAGATTTTTTTTTCCTAGTAATGAGATATTTGTAAATTCTTATATAAATCCATGTGATATTATTAGTGCTTCTTTTCTGGTGAGCATTAACAGAGCATTGTTTACAACTAACTTCTACCTAATAATACATGGCCTTTCACATTAATTTCAAACTACCTCTTGTTAAATAGTAAGATTCCTCTCTTACACTATTAAAACTAGAAAAGCCAAACAAAAGGTATACCTATATTTGACTCATCATCCTCATCAGCAAAGAATAAATATAATTAAACTGGTCTCAAAAGGAATCTTCAAAAGTTAGTGGAAGACAAAGCACTTCACAAGAGTTAATAAAGATATCGGTCTTGGGTCACAACTTGGGTTTAAATAAAAGAACCTGGAACCGAATCAATTCTAGCCAATTCCGTTCCAGATCAGCTAGAAATTGTTAAGAATCGGCCCAAATCAGGCTTTATCTGATCTTAAATCTAGTTTTTGGACATGACTCTGCTGATCAAGGTATTAGTAACGGTATTGCTGTATTGAAAATTTTACCTGCATTAGCTGATTTTGTCCAATTTAAATTAGAATTAGACCGAAATTGACCGGACCAGGGCTGATTTATGTATTTAAACTCTGCTTGTTCAAGGCAATCCAATGGGCCCAAACCTAGTGCATTTACATAATCGTTTAATTATGGTTGAAATCTCAATCCAATGACTCCAATCTGATATATCAAACACAAAATAGATGAAATAATAGACTATCGTCACTGGGGAGGGGATTTGAGAAATACTTGAATAGCCTAAGCCCCAAGGAAGTGTGCCCATGTTGCAGAGGTTTCTAAGGCTGCATTTGGTAGTCATGCAGTTCCAAAAACGATATTTCGTGTCAAAAATAGAATTTTTAATTTCTGTGTCTAAATGCCGTTTTAAAAAAATGGTGTTTGGTGAACCTGTTTCAAGAACGATTATCCTAGTTGTTCACTTTATCTATATTTTGAATGAAACCGAAATAGTAGAATAAGATTTTGTCGTTTCATCATTTTGCATTTCTAGCTTCAAGAAGAAGAAGAAGAAAAAAGACACCAAATGCTCTATTCCTTTTTTTTTTTTTTTTTTTTTGGAAAACATTTTTCTAGATGACTATCAAATGCAGTCTAAGTCTAACACAAGGGTACAATATGTCCAGAATTTCAATTTATATTATCATCTTTGGTACCTATATTGTGACAAATAGATTTTATATTGATTTGTTTTGTTCTAATTCAGAAAATAAATGACTGATTTTAGCTCCATCTGGTAACAAGTGAAGGGAAATGAATTTAATGAAAATGGGAGCTTTTATATTCTTGATTGTGTAAGTGACTTTAAACCTTGCCAAATATGCTAATGGACTGTTTATTTGCTTATTCAAATCCAAACAACTAGGTTGAAAAGTAGTAAAACAATTCTAGAGGTTATCTCTAGACCGGCTCTAAGTTTTACCACTTGGATGGGTGATGTGACAGTTTTGATAGTTGGATAACTAGGAAATAATCTAGACTGATAATCTATTAAATATAAAATTCAGATTCAATCATATATCTTTCAATGTATTTTCATATTTCTCTGTATTCTCAATCATTGATCTCTTTTAATTCTTCAGTGGATTTTCAAAGCCTTCTTTGTTTTTTATTTTTATTTTGTCACTTGGCCTACTTCATTTCAATTGAAAGTTGACATGTAAGGGACATTGGGGTCTACCCGAGGATTAAAGTATCGGTATCGATTGGGTCATTTTAAAAGACTAATTATAACGTATATACTCATGGAAACACATTTTGCATAAAAATAGTATAAATAATTGAGAGACAAGTGCATTCAATTGAAATTGTTATAAAAGATGAGGTATGTGTTAGTTTGTTTTACCTAAATCTACTATCTATATATATATATATTTAAAAGTGAAAGTAAAACAAAGATGTGCCAAAAAAATATTCGAGTTTTTTTAACTTACCTGCCTTGCAATATATTTAGCTTTGTAAATATTAGAAGAAAAAATAAAAAAGAGAAGAAGAAGAAAGAGAGAGGCGATAGATGTGAAACTGATTGGGAGTTACAACTTTTGTTTTATAACTCCCACTCCATTCATATATATATATATATATATATATATATATAAATAAAGCTAAAGATTACAAGAGTAAAACTGTAATGAAAGTCCAGAAAAATAAAAAGAAGACAAAACCATAATAGTTGTTAAACCAAGTAATGGAATGCTCCACCGAAGCTCATCAAACTTCCTTTTGAAATAAGGGTTTCAATTTTGGCAATTAAAGATTATCCAAATTTTTACAGTGGAGAAATTCAGGGAAGAAGCAACTTGAAGGAGACTTAACCAAAAACGAAAATCAAAACCAATTTAAACAAAAAAAAGAACCGAAAGAATATCTTTCCAAATCCAACCCTGAAAATTCTCCCCATGAGAAGGAAAGGTAGGCCACTTCAGACATTTATGAAATGTCTTGTAGTGCCTGATTCCCCTGACTCTATCCTTCTCATCTCTTTCTATAAATTGACATATCTGTCCCTTATTATGGGGAGGAGAGATATAGACTCAGGGAGTGCTAGCATGGACTATGTTCCGAGATACCTTAATCCCTTAAATTAAACAATTAGGTCAGGTCAGGCTGCGTGGGCCTTGCATTAGCACGAGAACAGTCAACAATCAATAGGGGTGAAAATTTTCATTTCACCGGAGTGTGTTTTCCCATTTTGTGTGGCCAACATTATGGGACATGTCATCCATCCAAAAGCTAAAAGGACAAGGCTGAATTTGTGGGGCTTTTTTATTTTTTTATTTTTATTTTTTTTCTTTTTTAAATAAAAAAGTTTACAATAAAAAAAAATTGATAAATAAATAAATAACTAAAGAGAAAATCGATTTGGCACCTCTCTAATACCTTGTTGGCTTGTTGGGCCAATGTGGCATCTAACTAATAGGATTAGGACATGCACCTAAACTCATGGACGCGCATTGGAGCACATGAATCGATTGTGTTTTATTTCTCTCCTAATAAAATATATGCAAGCGACAAAACAGCTACATTAAACATTGATGACTAGAGTTAAGCGAAAAGGAGATAAAGAAAATAATTAAAATTTGCTTTTCCAGCTACCTGAATAGGAAGTGTTTGAAAAGAAAAAAAGAAAAAAAAAGAGGATGGGGAGAAAAGGAGAATAAGTTATATGCCTTGTAGCAAAGAATATTTTTATTTTATTTATGGAGAAAAGAACCCTCCTCGCTGGGATAGGTACACATCTAGACACAGTGAGGTGGAAAGACCATGCTACCCCCACAAAATATGATTTTCCTTTTATTCGTTGTTTGTTTCCTACCCAATAAGTATCCGATGAAAAGAGAGATCTGAAAGAACATAAAAAAAAATAATAATAATAAAGGAATTAAGAAAGCAAAAAAACTTTGTTTCCAAAAGTTGAGATGGTTCAAGAAAGTCAAATATGTGTCTTGTAGATACAAAACAAATCCATGGTTGATGGTTTCATTGATGGTTGCAGGGGTATTTGTCCCTCAAAACCAATTCTTATTCTCTTAAAATTTGAATTTTGGCATTATAGTGGCCAGAGATGAGTTATGATGAACAGATTTTCTAGGAAGAGATGCCCACATATCTAAATTTGTATGCACATAAGATTGTGAGGGGCTATCGGCTAAGTCGACCTTTACGAGTCCCATGTTAGTAGAAGTATTTAGCTATTTACCTCACCCAAGCCACTGGATGGAGTGAGTGGGTCAGGTTATTGCAACCATAGCCTAGCTGGAAAGGTTCGCCTCCCTTCTCACCTTTTCCTATAAAAGAGTTCCTCCTCCACTTGCTGTAAACAATTATAAAAATGTTTGCTTGTTCTTGATAATTCTATTTTTTAGAATTTAACCAATAACAACTTTGATCTGTTTTAATCCAATTCCCAAAACAAAAATAATTCGATACAAACCCATGTCTTATTAAAAAATAACAATGGGTTTCAAATTTCAATTTAACCACACCCCAACCCGTTTGGATCTCTTCTTCTTATGTTTTCTTTGCTATCCACACTTTTTAGCATTAGAGTCTTTTTAGTGAAAAAAGGATACCCCATCTTAGGAGCCAGCTCATCAACCCCTTTTAAAATTCCCCTCTCTTTTAAATTTTCACATAGAGTTTGGTCAAACACCTTTTAACCATGCAGAACCTCAGTTTCTATATTGGAGTAAGTCCCTTGGTCTTTGCAAACTGAGTCACGGGTAGGAGTTATGACTGTAGCAGCATGGGTCAGCACCTCTACAATGGTAGCCTCCTCTTCCATAGTGGCAAGCATCTCGTACCTCTTCTCAGTTGATGATAGCCTTTTGTTGCCTCTTTTAATTAGAGAGGGCATTACCTACCCATGCACTCCAGCCTTAGCCATAGCAGAATTCCTAAAATGGTTTAGTGTGACACAGTTTCCAAGAGGCTCCTCTGATGTCCCATTCAGCCTCTCTCCCTGTATCATGTCTCAATATTTTCTCATTTTTTGGTGAATGTTATCATTTTCTAACAAATGAAGTTTTGCTTTTAATTGAATCAGATCACGTGGACACACCAGAAACGATGATTAAAGATGCATAAAAGTAGGATTCTGAAGGGCTGTAGCAGACAAAGGTAATGTGAATTTTCTTCAGAAATTATCTATTACCCAAGACATTGAAGGTTATTTTATTTTGCCTGTTGTACAAGCTACTGAGATATCTTGAGATTTTTAACAATCAATTTGTTTATTGAGGGAGATGAAGGTTGTACATTTGTGTTAAGAAATGAGCTTCTGCAACCTCCGCCGGTTGGGAAATACCAGCTGTCGAAACCTGTCTTGGAGCATTTTCAACAATTCCCTTTCTTTCGCCAAAGCCTGTGGTTAATCTGAGATATGGTATTAGGGGCGGTAGAGAAAGCACACGTCTTCAGTGAGTGCCCAAACTTGATAGTGACATGCAATTGATTATAGTTAAAAAAAGTGGGAAACACAAATTCTAACATAAAAAAGGTGACAAACAGAATTAAGGAAACTTGATAGTGACATGCAATTGAGTGGAATCTCTCTACGTGAAGGCTTTTACCTCTTCTTCTCCCCCTGCTGTTTTAAGGAAAAAATGCCGAAATTATCTATATTTTTTATTTGTTGACTGGTTTATACTTAGGACCCTTCTTCTCTGGTGACATGTGTCCTTACCGTCCTGGATGGCCAAGATCAGGTGAGAGAAAGCTGATCACATTATATATATGCATGGTTATGGATCTGCAAATACCCAACCCCATCCAGCGTCGGTAGCAGCTGTCTTCTCCCTCCATCTAAGGCTATTGAGCGTCTGCCGGTCTGCCCCTTCTCTTCTCCGTTCCGTTCCCAGTTGATTTCTACCACACAAAAAAAAAGTTCTTTTTTTTTTTTTGCTAAAAGATAACTTTATTAAAAGAGAAAAGAGAGGTTGGGCCCAGAACCAAATATGAACCAAATATGATGATGGTTGGGCCAGCATGGGACCCAGACCCACCAGCAAATAAAGATCAATGGTTAGACACACGCATCTGGAATTCTGGATAGATCCAAATGGTTAGGGGTTTTACCCTTTTACGTGAGATCCTACCCTGTACCCTTCTGTATATGTCCACCTGAATAAAATTAAGTGGTCCAAACATCTGAGCAGATGTGGACCAAAAGCAAAGGAAGAAAGTTCTGTAATGTGACTGACATGGATCTCTCTCTCTCTCTCTCTCTCTCTCTCTCTCTCTCTCTCTCTCTCTCATAATAATAATTAGGGGATACCCTACATACCCCACTCTATTTTGAAATAAATGAATGAAAGATTATCCATGAGTCTGTATAAAGATAGTTAAAAAACTTGGAAACATGAAATCTAACATAAAAAGGTAGCAGACGGAATTAAGGAAACTTGATAGTGACAAGCAATTGAGTGGACTCTATTAAAAAACTGGGAAACACAACATCTAACATTAAAAGGTCTCATACGGAATTAAGGAAACTTGATAGTGACATGCAAGTGAGTGAAATATCTCTTTTTCATCTCTCAAAATCATCTCCCACCTCTGTATATAATCCAAACTTTTTAATTTTTTTTTTTTTGCCTTTTCTCCCCTAATCACAATGGTAAATAGATAGGATAACGTGATTCTCTTCCCACTAGACCCTATTAACTGAGGGACTTAGATCAAAAGTCCATTAAAGCATAAAGAGTATGTCTCATGTGTGCAGCTTTTGAGGGGAGTTTAAAGTGGAGAATGTAATGCTTTGGGAACCTGACACGCAAGTAAATTGAATTTGGAATTTGGGAGTTTTGAAAGTTTTGGAGCTAAACCCTCTGTGAAAGTGGGCCAATCTGAACCTGGTTCAGTCATATGATTTAACTAATTTAATGCTGATTGTTGAGTGAGTCTAGTTCACCATTGATTGCATGGTTTTAAAATCGGGATCTGATTCAGCTGATCTTTTTTTCCAAACCTATTGTTAGACCAACCCGATCTGGATATCGATTCTAGGTTTATTTTGTCAAATTAATCTTAACCCCTGCTTAGCATTTACAAAGAATTGTTTTCAACTAGCTCCTACCTAATAATGCAAGAAATCATGCATATTGTGAAATGAGATTTTCTCTCGAGACTTTCTCCATCCCCTGAAAGACAATGTTGTTCTAGGGGAATGATAACTATTGTCACTAGATTAAAAAGATAGGTGCATCATTCAAGGGAACATAACAATATTCCTTTGAAGAAAAAATAAATTTATTCGATGGGGAAATGAGAGATATTTTGTTCCATCACAGAATTATTTGATTTTTATAATCCAAAGAATTTCCATGATATATAGGAATGATCATTTACAAGATTTAATCATTCCTAAGAGGACTCAAATTGGTTTTTAAATTTTTTGGAACTGGACCATTGCCGTGACTTTTGTCTCCTTGGTGAGAATGAAAAGTCCTTGAAAAGGTTTTGAACAAAAATGTGTGAAGAATCATTGATGTGCAATTTTTACAGTTCATTAACATTTTAAAAAGATGCTTGAAGTCACGCGAGGCTGTGAAGAATTCTTGTTGTGTGTTTGTATTTCAGTTTTTGGTAGAAAAACTTTTTTTTTTTTAGTACATTAATCTTTTAAGAAGATGCAGCTTTATTCCAATTTTCTTGTTTTAGTAGAATATTCTTTTATAAACTTTGCGGTACATTACCTTGTTAATCTTTTAAAAAGACGAGTAGTGAGGCTTTAACCCTCATTCCGAGTCATTTCCAAAATCTGATTTTCTTCTTCTTCCTTTCTCCTGTCAAAACATTGAGTGAACAAATCCTTCTTCGTGCTTTCTTTCTCCTTCCTCTCTGTTTGGTGCTTATCCTCCCAACTATGGTCATCCTACTGATTCACGTGAGGCCAACCAGTGGTCCCTCCCCCTCTCTACTTCTTCTCTCCTGAAATGGAAAAATAGTCTAGGTCCAACACAGCCCATGACAACCATTGATCTTTATTTGTTGGTGGGTCTAGGTCCCATACTGGCCCACCCTTCATCATTTTGGTTCTGGCCCCTACTTAAGATGATGTTGCTTTTCGGATACAAAGCTGCAATTGATTGATTCTCACTATTATTTTGAGTAAAAAAAGTAGATGATTTGATGAGATGCTTTGGAGTAATTATTCAATATCTGTTGTATGGAAATGGTACGTGGTGCAGACACAAATAATTGCATTGCAATATTCCGATACAAATAATTGTATGGCTATGTGCTTTCTATGTGAAGTGGAAACTATATATAGCAACCAAGCTGGCTGTTGCTGTTTCAGCCTTGTTCTACCTAGATTACCTTAAGTTATTGTGGTAGGTTTTGTTACGTTTGTGCCAAGGTGGGGGTAGGGGGCAGGGTTTCTAAATTGACAAACACTATCAAAAGTAACCACAATTGATGATTTTTCAAAAATGGAAAATACAGCAATTATTGAGTTCCAAATTAGTGGTATTTCTCCGGAGTGCGTTTTCTCATTTCGTGTGGCCAACATTATGGGACATGTCATCGATCCAAAAGTTAAAAGGACAAGGCTGAATTTGTGGGCCTTTTATTTTTTATTTTTTAAAACCTTTGGAGAAGGTTAAAAAAAGCTAACAATAAAAAGAATGATAAATAAATAAATTACTAAAGAGAAAACAGATTTGGCACCTCTCTAATGCCTTGTTAGGCCAATGCGGCATCCGACAGCTAGGAGGACTAGGACATGCACTTCAACACATGGACACGCAATGGATCACATGAACGGATAGTGTTTTTTCTCCTAATAAAATATATACAATCTACAAAACAGCTATATTAAACATTGATAATTACAGTTAAGTGAAAAGGAGATTAAAAAAAAAAAAAAAAAAAAAAAAAATTTAAATTTGCTTTTCTAGCTACTTGAATAGGAAGAGTTTGGAAGAAAGAAAAAAACAGATTTGAATTAAAATTTGAATTTTGGCAATATAGTGTCTGGGGATGAATTATGATGAAAACAGGTTTTTTAGGAAGAGCTGCCCGCATATCTAATTTTGTATGCACATAAGATTGTGAGGGGCTACCGGCTAAGCCGACCTTTATAAGTCCCACGTTAGTAGAAGTATTTAGCAATTTACCTCACCCAAGCCACTGGATGGAGTGAGAGGGTCAGGTTATTGCAACCAGAGCCCAGCTAAAAAGGTTCACCTCCCTTCTCACTTTTTTCTTATAAAAGAGCCTCCTCCTCCTTTTTCTGTAAACAATTATGAAAATGTTTGCTTTTTTCTTGGTAATTCTATTTTTTTAGGATTTAACCAATTTTGATTGGTTTTAATCCAATTCCCAAAAAAAAAAAAAATAATTCCTACAAACCCACGTCTTATTCAAAAATAACAATGGGCTTCAAATTTCAATTTAGCCACACCACAACCAGTTTGGTTATATATGGTGTCAAGGTCAGCTCAAGGACTCAATTCCTCACTTTTTCGTATGTTGCGTTGGGTATGCATTCTAAGAAGTCATACTAAATGCAGCTTTAATTTCAAAAGGTTCACTATACAATACTAAATGCTTTCAAAGTTTATCTATATATTTCATTCTTTTTAACTGTGATTTAGAGTCGAGATCTTTAGGGGGTGGAGTGCCTGAGACCCACGAATGTTGAGGTTGAGAAAATGGGATGACAAAATTAAATTTTATGTTGTAAACACTTTATCGGCTAGAGTTCTTTGCACAGGAGCGTGGCCCTTGCACCAGCGCGAGACCAATAAGAGTGCACGAGAAACATTAATAGAGCATGTATTTTTGAGTTTCATGGGGGCGGGTGTGGTCATTTTATCCCCCTTCTATCTCTGGGCGATTCATGCGGCGATAGGATATGGTTTTTTTTCTCACTAATTAATAATCCCCAAGCCTTAGATGGATGACATGTCCCATAATGTTGGCCACAAGAAAATAAGAAATCACATTCCCGTGAAATAAAAAATCCCACCCTTGTTGATTGCTTTCCATGCTGATGTAAGAGCCACACAATTTGACATATAAGGGGCAGATATATCATTTCATAAGGAGAGGAGAAAGACAGACTCATGGAGGCGTTAGCTTACACTACGCCTGGAACATAATTTATTTTCCCAACTTTTTTTGCTGCACACACCATTTTTCTTTGGGTCTACATTTTATAGAAACTCACCAAATGATAAGTAGGTATTATTTCAAGAGACACCCAAAGAAAAAGAGTCTTATTCGGTGGCTCCATTATCTTTCAATACCACCTTGGACCGTCACATATTCCTTAGTCAGCTTAAAAAATTTCCAATTATTTTTATTTATTGATGTTTAGGTTTTTTATTTGGTAGAAATTTTTAAAGAATTTCACTTCCCTTCGTTACTCAAAATGCTTTCACAGAGCAAGCCAGACTGAATTTAATGAGTGAAGTGAAGCAGTGGCCCTTTTAGTAATTGAGCATTTTCCACCTCACCAAACTAGAAAAATTCTTTACCTCAGCAGAAGGGAAGGAAAGGGGGGGACCTGAACTTTCAAATATATTTTTCCTTTTTTCTTTATGATCTTGTAAGCAGTGCAGCATTAATTTGATCAAGAATTGAAGAACCCTTCTACAAATAGAATCAATTATTGTTGTGCACGGGCCATCTGTAAACAGAATGGAATTCCATTATGTAGTGGCTTTCTTAGCTGAAATCCAATATATATATATATATATATATACTAAATACTTGGAGTTCTCTTAGAAAAAAAATGGGTATGTTATCCATTGTTACATAAACTAAATTAACTTTAGGAAAAACCCACTTAATTGATTTTTTTAATTTTTTTTTCATTGGATTTAATCCATATTTTCGCTAAGTAAAGTATCTTGGTGAGGGCCACAATTGACAATTAACATTCTCATTATTAGATTATAGACTTTCTTTTCATGTATGGTTGGGTAAGACAAGATGAAAAGTGTGACAACAATCTGATTTTTTTTTTTTTTTTTCGTTTGTACAATCGCTAAGCAAAGAACTTTGTATTTCTTTCATTCTTTTCAATAATATTCCTTTGCTAATTTTTAGCAAAAAGATAATAAGTGAGACCTCATCTTCCAAAAAAAAAAAAAAAAAATAGTGGTCATTAGGAAAACCTTTATTCTCATGAATCGTCATATATTTGAGCCCATAGAACTTTTATTTGAGTATAAGGAAAGATCATGAGAGACAATTTTATTAAGATCTAAGTGGGAGATGTTAGCTAGGAGTTAATATTGGGAGGTGATAAAGGTTGTGTCAAGAAAAGGTCCTATGATTGACCAACCTAGCCAAGCTTGGTTGATTGGCCCATGTCTTTGATCAAGTGGAGAAAGAGAAACAAAAGCTTGATAGTTTGTTTATATGAGTGCATTTGAGCTAAGTGGAGAGAGAGAGAGAGAGAGAGAGAGAGAGAGAGAGAGAGAGTTCTTGCACCAGAAAATAGTATGATGAGTTGTCAATCAGGATGAAGGATCATATATTAGTCCGATTTCAATACTGGTGAGTAAAATCTGAAAGGAGTCCATATATTAGTCCGACTAGGTTCAGAATGGGCATGATTGAAAATTGTCACTTTAAGTGTACATCAGAAACTTGTCCAGTGTTAAAAGTATCAGGATCTAGTATTATATGGATCCCACTTATGACATTAACATTAAAAATAAGTTTGAACAAACAATACCTAGTAATATATTGTATGCTCTCTCTCTCTCTCTCGGGTTCCAAAATCCATCATTCTCAACACATTTGGGTTTCCAACCCTATAATAAGAAGAAGAGATGGCAAAAAGAGATAAAATGAAATGAGAGGAAAAGTCCATGGCAGGAGAGAGATAAGTTGTGCCTATATATTTTGGGTGGCCTCCTCTCTCTCATATGCTACATAAAGTCACATGTTTGTTAAAATTGGGAGAGTGTAGGACCCACTGGAAAAATCTACTAAAGATACTCATATAGAAAATAAAAAAAAACTACAGCTTTCACCAAGCTCTACTATATATAATGTGGCCCGAATGACTTCGCACCTATGAACAAGAGTACAACCCCTGAATGTCTACACAAGACACCCACTACTAAGGATTGAAGTCAGAGAAACCGCCCAAATGTTTAATTTGTATTTAAGATATTTACTAATATATACCCCTCAATTTTTATTTAAGATATATATATATATATATATATCTTAAATCTTCTAAAGCAGTAATTAATTATATGTAAGTCTCTCCATTTATCAATATCAGGTAATAGATCTTAGGGCATTTAAATAATTATTATCACCAACTTAGTCCATTATAAGTGCATATATAGAGAATATGAACCACCAATTAACCATAAAAAAATACTAATTAATATATGTCATAACCTTTACAAACTATTTACAAAATGTTTAGGTAATTCCGTCTTGTAGGTCAACTTCTATATGAGAAATGATGGGTTCACATTTCCAAAGGAAATGGTCAATTATGTTAATGCAGTCATTTATGAAGCCAATCTGATATAGCTAATAAAGGATGAAAAAAAATCAGTATTAGCATAGGTTGGGGCCCTCTATCCTGTATTTGGCACAAATCTTGAAGCATTGAGAGGTTAGTGGGTGTTTTTCTTTCTCCTAATAAGTAGCAACATTATTGATCAAATTTTGGAATAAAATTGAGATTTATCTTATGCTTAATCCTCTTCAATGAAGCAACCACGAACAGAAGGAGATGATGATATCACAAAATAATGAAAAACGTATAAATGTTTTTTAAATAATATTTTGGTTTTTAGCCGATTTTTCCAATTTTGAATTGGTTTTCGGATTCAATCGATTCATTTGATTTGATTTTCTCTTGTTTTAAGAAGACTTGAACCGGTCTCCATTTTTGGAATTGAATCGTTGTATTTTGGATTTGGTCTTCTAGTTTCAGTGTGAGGGTCTACTCTCCCTTCAATTTTTAATATCTATATTTTCGATTCGATTTCTAGCTTCATACGGTTTGGTCCTGTGACTCTTGTCTCCTTAGTGAGAATGAACGGTTTGTTAAAGGTGGTGGTGGTGTGAAGAATTATTGATGTGCGGAATCATTTATATTTCATTTTGGTAGAACATGCTCTTATGAAATTTTGAAGAACATTCCAGATTTGATTAACCTTTTGAAAAGAAAAGGTGAATGATAGATGTATAATGGTTTCATGCATCCTCCATCACCTGTGGTGGTGGTGGTAGTGGTGAAGAATTATTGATGTGCAGAATCATTTGTATTTCATTTTTGGTAGAACATGCTTTTATGAAATTTTGCAAAGCATTCCGAATTTGATAAACCTTTCAAAAAGAAAAGGTGGGTGGTAGATAAATACTGATTTCAAGCATCTTCCATCACCAAACACGCCTATTCTTTCCTCTATAAAGATGCAACTAAAGGTTGATGATACCCAATAGGTGTACTGTGACCCACCTTGTGCACACCCGAACTAGGGATGTAAAAAGTTGGCCTGGACCTGTAGGATTGGTAATGGACAAATGAAATAAAACCATGTCCATGCCTTCACCTGCAAGACGGAATTACCTAAACATTTTGTAAATAGTTTGCGAAGGTTATGAAATATATTAATTAGTATTTTGGAAACATTTTGATGGTTAATTGGTGGTTCAATTCATATTCTCTATGTATGGAATTACAATGGACTCAGTTGGTGATAATAATTATTGTGGTAGGTTTTTTACGTTTGTGTCAAGGTGGGGGTAGGAGGCTGAGTTCCTAACTTGACAAACACTATCAAAAGTAACAACAGTTGATGATTTTTCAAAAATGAAAAATACAATTATTGAATTTCAAATACGTGGTACTTCTCTTAAGTTTTAAACTAGGTATAAGTGATTCAATGGATTTACAATTATAATTCATTGAAACCCTAAAATTTTGACATATCTTGATTTGATTTGATTCGTCTCAACTCATAGATTTGTTGCTTTTCTTGATGAGTGGTTTGATTATTTAAAATCTTGACATTTTGAAGTTAAGAAATGATTTTTTTTTTGAGAGCGTAGGGTAAGCTAGTGCCCCCTGACTCTATCCCTCTCATCTCTCTCAATGAATTGACATATCTGTCCCTTATTATGGGGAGGATAGATATAGACTCAGGGAGCGCTAGCATGGACTATGTTCCCAGATACCTCAATCCCTTAAAAATTAAACAATTAGGTCTGCTAGGCTGCGTGGGCCTTGCATTAGCACGAGGATATTCAAAATCAATAGGGGTGAGATTTTTCATTTTCCATTTCACCGGATTGTGTTTTCCCATTTTGTGTGGCCAACATTATGGGACATGTCATCCATCCAAAAGTTAAAAGGACAAGGCTGAATTTGTGGGGGCTTTTTTTTTTTTTAAAGGTAAAAAAGTCTACAATAAAAAGAATGATAAATAAACAAATAACTAAAGAGAAAACCGATTTGGAACCTCTCTAATACCTTGTAGGCTTGTTGGGCCAACGTGGCATCTAACAGCTAGAAGGACTAGGACATGCACCTCAACTTATGGGCGCGCATTGGAGCTCATGAACGGATTGTGTTTTTTTTTTTTCCTCTCCTAATAAAATATATGCAATCTACAAAACAGCTACATTAAACATTGATAACTAGAGTTAAGTGAAAAAGAGATAAAGAAAATAATTAAAATTTGCTTTTCCAGCTACCTGAATAGGAAGTGTTTCAAAAAAAAAAAAACACGACAGGGAGGGGGAGAAAAGGAGAATAAGTTATATGCCTTGTAGGCAAAGAATATTTTTATTTTATTTATGGAGAAAAGAACCCTCCCTGCTGGGGTAGGTACATGTCTAGATAGAGTAGAGGTGGAAAGACCATGCTACCCCCACAAAAATATGATTTTCCTTTTATTCATTGTTTGTTTCCTACCCAATAAGTGTCCGATGAAAAGAGAGATCCGAAAGAACATAAAAAAAAAAAAAAAAAATGAAGGAATTAAGAAAGCAAAAAAAAACTTTGTTTCCAATACTTGATATGGTTCAAGAAAGTCAAATATGTGTCTTGCAGATACAAAACAATTCCAGGGTTGATGGTTGCATTGATGGTTGCAGGGGTTTTTCTCCCTCAAAATCGATTCTTATTCTCTTAAAATTTGAACTTTGGCATTATAGTGGCCGGGGATGAATTATGATGAAACCAGATTTTCTAGGAAGAGCTGCTCGCATATCTAATTTTGTATGCACATAAGATTGTGAGGGGCTACCAGCTAAGTCAATCTTTATAAGTCCCATGTTAGTAGAAGTATTTAGCAATTTACCTCACCCAAGCCACTGGATGGAGTGAGTGGGTCAGGTTATTGCAACCACAGCCCAGCTGGAAAGGTTCATCTCCCTTCTCACATTTTTTCCTATAAAAGAGTCCCTCCTCTACTTGCTGTAAACAATTATGAAAATGTTTGATTCTTCTTCGTAATTCTATTATTTAGAATTTAACCAATTTTGATCAGTTTTAATCCAATTCCCAAAACAAAAATAATTCCATACAAACCCATGTCTTATTAAAAAAATAACCTTGTATGGGTTTTAAATTTCAATTTAGCCACACCCCAACCCGTTTGGATCTCTAGCTTCTTCTTACGTTTTCTTTGCTGTCCACACTTTTTAGCATTAGAGTCTTTCTAGTGAAAAAAGGATACCCCATCTTAAGAGCCAGCTCATCAACCCCTTCTAAAATTCCTGTCTCTTTCAAATTTTGATGAGTTTGGTTAGCCAACTTTAAACCATGCAGAACCTCAGTTTTTTATGTTGGAGTAAGTCCCTTGGTCTTTGCAAACTGAGTCAAGGGTAAGAGCTATGACATGGGTCAGCACCTCTACATAGGTAGCCTCCTCCATAGTGGCAAGCATCTCATACCTCTTCTCAGTTGCTGACAGCCTTTCATTGCTTCTTTTAGTTAGACATAGAGCATTACCTACCTCTTGCACTCCAGCCTTAGCCATAGCAGAATTCTTAAAATGGTTTAGTGTAACACAGTTTCCAAGAGGCTCCTCTGATGTCCCATTCAGCCTCTCTTCCTGTATCATGTATCAATATTTTCTCATTTTTTGGTGAATGTTATCATTTTCTAACAAGTGAAGAAAATGTGTTTTAAGAAATGAGCTAATCTGGTGACATGTGTCCTTACCGTCTTGGATGGCCAAGATCAGGTGAGAGAAAGCTGATGACATTATATATATGCATGGTTATGAGTCTGCAAATACCCAACCCCATCCAGCGTCGGTAGCAGCGGCTGTGTAATTTGTGCAGGCAAGTTCTTTCACTCTTTCACTCTCTCAATTCTGTTCCTCAGAAGCTGTTTCAAGCTCAACTTTTGTTTCGCTTGGGTAGCAAGATCTTGAAAGAAGAGTTGTCTTCCTTCCGGCTTTGAACCTGAAGGAGGAGTGGCAAGAGTTTAGTTAGGCAGCAGTACTTCCTTTTCGAGTTTCAAACCGCCTTCTCGAGAGAGAGAGAGAGAGAGTTGGTCATAGAACGAGCTCTACTAAGCGACTAGCTGGCTTGTTTCCTAAGTTCGTAGCTCAAGTTTACCTTAGCAGCAGCAAACCTTACTTAACTAGCGCTACCTTTGGAAAGCAAGTTAGCTACAGCTGAGCTGCCTTACTCTTAACAAAACGAGTACGGAGAGATATGTCGTGTTTAGTTGTTTCTAAGAGGAAAAAGTTTCTGACATATGGTCGATCGCCAAAGATGGCAGTAACATTCTCTGTCATCGTCATTGTGGCTTGCAGTCATGGACTCACTTGAATTCTATTCACAGTTGCAAACAATGGTTCTCTCTTCGAGCTCGGTTAGCGTGTTGCAGCTCGGAGAATATTCTTTTCGATATTTTCGTTTATATCAATATTCATTCAGGCAGGCACAAACCATGGTATTATGACATTTCATGTGTGTACTTAAATATTTATGCATTATTTTCATAACGACATAACGATATATTACTTATAAAAATTTTTATTTAAAACTTTTAAAAATAAAACAAATGGCAATTATAAGGAATGTCAAGTTCTAAATAAACTTGAAGAGGTGTCATTCAACCACTATCATTTTCAAATATATACAAAGTTAGATTACCAAGGGTGGACCCCGGCGCGATGATAAGGTTACTCTATTACAATCTAATGATCACGAGTTCAAATTGAGAAACAACCTCTCTGCAAAAAGAGGATACAAATGTATACATTATGGTCCTTGCTAGATCCCACAATGGGGGAACCTTGTGTACTACTAGGTACACCCTTTTATAAAGTGTGATTAAAACCCCACTCAACTGCTAGTGCAACTGGAATAAGCCTTGAACACTTAAGCACTGTCTAGAGCCTCTTGCTCCTTACCTTATGCTCCTTTCCCCATTCGATCCCCCTTTGCTTTACATAAAAAAGGTATTAAAGACTTCTATCATTTTTTTTTTTTAAGATATTTTTTCAGTAGATTGTGATCTAACTTGACGTAACCCTGTAAGTCGACTATCGTACTCTTCTAGAAATGATAGAAGGTGGGTTGTACTCAGCCAACACAATACAAGTTCTTCTAGACTTGTCTTTAAGCTCTTGAAGACTTGCAAATGGAGAAGTTTTTCTAAACTTAATAAAGTGGAGAAACTCAAAATTTAATTTACTTGAAAAATTCAACTCCCTTACATTGTTCTCCAATTACATTTTTATAAGCAAATAAAAACATATACAAGCCCTAATCATTCTCAACCATCCAATCTAATTAAACTCCTCCGTTGAAATTAAAAGCAACAATAAAACCAGATGGACCTAAAGTAATTGAAATAAACTAATTATGGGTTTGGGTTGACCCATCGACCAAATAGAATTAAGAAAATAATGAAAATAAAAATTAGCTTATTTTGTTGAGGCATGGTCCATTAGATACTTTGGAGCACACTTAAAAAATGATGTAGTCCAAAATCTGCTTGAGTTCTAGAAGTACCTTTCCAAAGCCTGATGTTGCGCTCTTTCTACATATGATATACCCATGCACCAGAACCACACTTCCCCAGAGAGTTCGATGCAGATCTTTCCTTTGAAGTGGTTGAGGATCAACTTCCACCCATTGTTAAAGATCCAATTCTCCTAGGATAAGGACAGCTCCGAATCCACATGAGACCAAATCCACTTGGGGAGCGAATATTCAAAGAAGAGGTGGGAGATATTTTTAGGTGCATTCCCGGAGAGACATTAGAGAGGGAGATGGAGATTTGTCATTGGATGAGCAGGTCACGGGGTGGGCATGGATTGGGTTAAAGAACGCAAAGTAAGAACAATCATTTAGATAGGGAAAAAAGGACTTGACCAAAAAAAGAGAAAAATAAAAATAGGTGGGCCCATTATTTATTTATTTATTTATTTGCTAAAAGGTCAAAGAATTTGTATTAAAAAAGAAAAAGAAAAAGGAAATTACATGATTTCACAAAAAGAATCTGAAGGAGCCTCCACCTTCGGCATTGCCATCAGCAGAGGCTCACGACAGCTATCTGCAAAATAAAAAACAAGGTCTTCCTGCTTCGTCGATAATGAGCTCCTTGGAAATGGAAGCAGGCAAGGCCAATCTCACTCCTAAGAAGCCAGATTTGGCAGCATCTTTTGCTAAAAAATGGGCAATGGGATTTGCTTCTCTATAACAGTGGGTTATCTTCCACTCAATGGAATTAACATAGCGTAAAAGGTTTGACCATTCTTGGAAAACAAACCAAGGAATGATCCTATTTCGAAGCATATAAACTAAAGCGATCGAGTCAGACTCAATCCAAAGCCGCTGCACATTCATATCACGAGCATGCTTCAGGCCCTTTATAATGCTCCAAAACTCTGCTGCAAAATTATTTGCCACTCCCAAAAAGACACAATAGAGTAGAAGATTTTTCCCCACGTGATCCTGAAAAATACCTCCACCACCTACCCGACCAGGGTTCCCTAGAGAACAACCATCAACATTCAGCTTCACCCAAGTGACATGGGGTTTACTCCAATGAACCTCCAAAATCTCAAGAGAGGGAGAATGGGCATTGGAGGGATGAAATCTTCTAGCGAGGACTACATCATTTGCTGATTTTGGAGAGATTTTCATCCCATTGCAAATAACACAATGGACATAGAAATAGCAAAGAGCACCATGGAAGTGATCAAGCTTTACCTTCATATCTTCTAAGATTTCTCTCACTCCAGATTGCATCAATAGTGACACCCAAACCGATCAGCCATGGGTCCTTTAGGGACCAGCCCTTACCCTTGTCCTTCCACCATTTTATGACATCATCAATAGAAGGTTTATAAACCCACACCTGATGGAACAGGGCAGCGGACTTGGCCTAGAGATCCTGAGCGAACTTGCACTCTACGAATATATGATTTAAAGATTCACAATTCTCACCACACAGATCCCACCGGGAAGTGATTGGGATCCCTTTAGCCTAAATGCTGTCATCAGTTGGCAGTTTGCCATGGACCCAGTGCCATGCCAAAGAAGATAACCTGGAAGGGAGATGCTTATTCCAGACCACAGAGGCCCGAGGCACAGATGGAGAAATAGACCTGATATCATTCCAAGCTGACTTCACTGAGAACTTCCCCATTAGATCAAGCTTCCAAACACATAGGTCAACCATTAGAACAGATGGAAGAGGTAAATCCCAGATAGCCTCGAAAGCCAGATTTAATAGGGTTGAGTCGACCAAGGGCAAGTGCCAAGCGCCGTTAACTATGAAATCCGCTACCTTTGGGAAGAAAACTCTGAAAACATCATCCCCAAGGCCAGAGAAACCACAAATTGATTTGGGACCCATCCAAATGTGCCTCCAAAAATCAATATTCTTCCCATCTCCCACAATCCACCTCTCATTGCTAGCAACATAATTCCACATCTTCAGAATTCCTAGCCAAACAGAAGAACTTTTAAACCCTTTCTTGATCTGGCCGTGCTTAGATGAATATCTCGCCCTGAGAAGCCTACTGAAGTTTGATTCATCATGCTTTACGTTCCAAGTGAGCTTGGCAAGTAAAGCTTTGTTTACATCTCTGAGTCTTCTCATGCCACGACCACCCTCCTTTTTAGGCTTGCACACCAAGTCCCATTTCACAGTAATTGATTTAGAAGAATCAATTTTACCCGTCCAGATGAAGTTTCTCATCCAACGCTCAAGAACCTTGATAAGGGATGAGGGCCACTAGTACACTGAGAAGCTATGGAGGCATCCGGAGATGGTGATCGAACTAACTCAACCCTTCCGACCATAGATAGGAGCTTTCCTTTCCATCCAGCAAACCTTGCCTTGACTCAGTCCATCACAGGAAGGAGAGGGTCCCTCTTGACTCTTCCTTGAAAAATTTCCACCCCTAAGTATTTGGTTGGAAAGGTGCAAATAGAAAAGCCAGCTCCTCGCAAGCCCTTTGGCGCTGTTGCAATATGCTCCCCAAAAATAGTTTACTTTTATCCAAGTTGAAATACTGTTCAGAGAAGCGCTGATATTTCTCCAAGAAAACTTTGATGCTTCTAACATAATTCTTTGAGGCATTCATGAAAATGAACACATCATCTGCAAAAAGGAGATGAGTAGGCACCACAACCCCAAGGGCCCCGAAAGCGGCTTAATAGACTGGGATCTCGGTAGGAGGTGCAAACCCTTGCAAAGAACTTCTTTAGCAATAATAAATAAAATGTGGGAAATAGGGTTGCCCTACCTTAATCCTCTGGTGACATCAAAATATCCTATAGGCCCACCGTTAAGAAGAATAGAAATTCTTGCAGAAGAAAGAATAGAATGAATTCAGCCAACCATAGTCTCAGAGAAGCCAAATTTCCTAAGGACCATGAATAAAAATTCTCAATAGAGGGTATCGAAGGCTTTTCTTATGTCAATCTTGAGACCCAGCCCTCCAGCTCTGGAAGCCTTCCCCATTAGATTAGCTAGCTTAGAAGCCAATCCGATGTTTGTTTGAATTAATTTCCCACGTTGAAAAGCACCCTGCTCAGGGGAAATAATTATAGGGAGGCGGCTCGAAATGCAGGTACCCAATATTTTTGACAATATTTTACAAAAAAAATTGCCCATACACAATGGGCGAAATTTATCCAAAGAGCGAGATCCCTCCACCTTATGAATTAATAGTAAAAAATTATTATTAATTCCAAAAGGAAGCGTACCTGAGGAGAAAAAATGCGAGACTGTTCTGCAGACATCTCCCCCAGTGATATCCCAACACTTCCTGTAAAAAGCTCATGTGAATCCATCAGGCCCTGGAGAGCTGTTAGGATCTAGGTCCCAAATGGCCATCTTGATTTCAGCCTCTGAGTGAATGACTCAAGAAAAAGCTGGTCCTTGCCTTGAAGAATTTTCAGAATTGAGTCCATGATGTCAAGATGATCCTCAAGATCCACTCTTCTATGAAAGGACTCAAAATATTTGACCATGTAGTTTCCCACTTGATCTTGGCCTCTGATTTCAGTCCCATCTTCTCAGACTATGCTTTTAATAGCATTTTTGGATCTCCTTACTTTCGTCTTGACATGAAAAAATTTGGAGTTTCTGTTACCTTCCTTTAACCATTTGACTCTAAATTTTTCAGCCCACATTTTCTTATGAGACTCCATGGCCTTCCAGTGACAAACCTTTGCATCCTCCTCCAAATTAAAAAGGTCGTCATTCATCCCTGGATAGCATCAAGAGCAGCCTTAGCACTCGAAACCTCCACTTCTAGATTGGGAAAGGCTTCCCGGGACCAGGAACGAATAATGACCTTGAGATTTTTCAAATTTTAAGCCAGAGAGGAGATAGGGGAACCGTGGCACTGCATACTCCAGGCAGATCCCACTATGGAGGCGAACTCCGAGTGCTCCATCCAAAATTAATTGATTCGAAATGGATAGTTTTAGGTCTTGGAGAGTTCTCAGAGCATACCAGTAGAGGAGCATGGTCCAAAGTAGACGTAAGAAGGACCTGTTGTGAACAAGCGCTGAAACTACTTATCCATTCCGAGTTGATAAAAGATTGGTCCAAGACAGCAGAGACATTACCCCGCTTTCTATTATTTCTCCATGTGAATTTCTGTCCAGAAGAAGGAACCTCGATCATAAAGGAAGCATCCAGCATAGGACCAAATTCTGCCGCGGCCCCCCATATAGAACCTGCCTGGGCCACTTCTTTCATGATCGAAAAGGGTAGCATTGAAATCACCTAGGATCATTCTAAGCCTTCCATTAGTGCCAGTGACCAAGTCCATCCACAGACTTCTACGATCAGCTCTAAGGCATTTAGCATGGACTACAGAGATGTCAAGAGGGTTCCCTTGCCAACTACTTGAAAGGAAATGAACTGATCAAACATTGATGAGACAATGGGTTTCATTGAAGTCCTCCTACAGATGACCAACAAATTTGGCTCCCTGTTGCTTCTATTATTGTGAAGAAACTCAGATGCAAAACCAAGCTTATTAAAAAATAACTTGGGGAATTTATCAACATCAATAATTGGCTCAGCGATGAGAATAAGATCCAGCATATGTTCTCGAACTAAATTGGCTAAGGTTATGTTAGCGGAAACCTTCTTCATGCCACGAATGTTCCAGAAGAGAACATGCATGATCACATGTGGGAAGAAGTGGTGCGATCAGCCCTCGCGTAGGGGCCTGATCATTAGAGGCGGCTTGCTTTCCTTTTTTTTTTTTTTTTGTTGGACTACCCAACCCTCATTATCATCTTCACGACGCCTAGCAGCCATGTCCACATGCTCAACACTAGTATTTTTGCTAGCTTATCCAGATAGACCTTGCCCACGTCCTATTGTGGTGGTCAAACCTCCACAGATGGCGTATCTGTGACTTCTGCAAACAGCAATAGATTTAGCCCTATCAGCGTAGGTCAACTGCGACTCGTTGACATTCTACCCAATGGCAAGGGAACCAAAAATGAGGCAGTCATGAGAGTGATGGTCATTTGGGACGATCGGATCCTGGGGGCACCCATGATCCATACCCGGATCCAAACCGTCTAGCTCATTTTCCAAACCAAGGACAAGTTCAAGACTAGCGTTGGCATCAAGATTTGGGTTTAATTCAAAATTTGAATTAGATTCTCTATTTGCAGAAAGGGGATCCACCTCAGGTCCCAATGGGGAAGGCCTCCTTGATTGAGGCATTGAGGACTCTAGGGAATTTTCAGTTTCCTTAACTGATTCACATTCCAAAACTGGAATATTCTCTCTGCAATGATCCTCCTCTCCCTGGAAAGAAGCACCACCACCATGTAAGGCCAAGCCGCCGCCATGAGAGGACGCTGCACCATCAGAGCGCTACACTCTTTGAGAAGGAGGATTAGTCTCGAGCACCACCGATCCCCTTGGAGCTTCATCCACATAAACCGCTTCGGGGATTCAACCATCTTCTTGGCGATCAGACCTGGCATCTGCTATCTTCTTGGCTCTACAATTGCCAATGGTGTGCCCAACCTTCTTGCAAAAACCGCACTTCCCTATGGAATCCTCATAAAATAATTTTTGCTTGAACCAGAATAGGTTTCCAGTCCCGAGTTGTTTGCGTTCAACCTGGATCTCATCTGGCCTCAGGCCCTCCATTTCCATCTCAACAAGAACACGAGCATAATTACCGTACATGACTTTCTTCGTTCATTGATCAAGTGCGACAGGGCAAGTTGCAACCTTCACCATAGTCAACAACACTTTTTCTTGCCAGTACACCAAAGGCAAGTCAGGAAAACACACCAGACAAAAGCTTTATTGACTGGTTTCTCGTGGATACTGAAATTAGGGTGCCATCTTTGAAACCTCACAAACAATCTTCCAATCTTCATAGGACTTCTCCTCCACATCGTTGCAATATCTCCTTCAGTATCAAACTGAAAAATTGTGAAGCTTTTGCCCATGGGCACCATCTTCACATTGCCCTTCAGATTCCATGACTTATGAGCCTCCCTTCGAATGTCATCCAAAGATACAAATCTGAAATTGATTCTCCCAATCAAAGCAAATCGGTATGACGGTATCTCCCTAACCAGTCCTCATAAGCGTCCTGAGGGATGATCACCTTAGTTGAGTTTCCTGTGTGAACTGGATCTGGAAGGTCATTCACTTCAGGGAAGACATTGCCAACAGCCTTGGTGTAGGATTTCTTTGGAAGGAGAGGGGCAAAAGGACCTCCATCTTTGACATTCTGAATGGGTGCATTAGCATCTGGATCTAAACCAGCAGGTTCCTCACCAAAAGCCCTATCTCGCTAGTTGTTTGAGATTTAAAATGTAACCGCAAGCGTACGGATCAGTGTAGCTACGGGTCGAACACAGGGAGAGCAGCCACTTTATTTTTTATTTCTTTTAATAATGCGAAAGTGAACTGATTAATGGTTGTGATCTAATTCTAATTACCGCCCTAAAAATAACGTCCTAACCATTCGTCATCTAAGAATTTAAAGACGCAAGCCACACAATTAAAATTAAATAAATAACTGAAAATAAACAACCCACACAATTAAAAAAAAATAATAATAATAAAGGAAAAAATAAAAGCTGAAATAAAAATAAAGTAAAGAAAGGGGATAAAGCTGAGAGCAACTCACAAGTAGGTTTCTCTACTTAGCCGAGGGATGCATCATAATATGAGCTTCCCTACTTGACGAGAGTCACTCTTACAAGGGTTACTCTACTTGACTTTAGGAAAGGAGACAATTAAAATAAAACAATAAATTAATGGTTCTATGGCTGGAGGCAAAGCCAACACATACACTAGCCATGAACCTTGGGAAAGGGATAGCAATAATGTAATGACTAAAATAAAATCCTAAATTAAGAAAGAAAGGGTAGTGGAAGAGGGAATGAGAGGGGGAGAAGACTACTGAAGGAGCCTACTTACTTGAATCAATGCTTGAACTTGAAAAAATTGCTCCACGCTCGTGATCTTGTCACCTAGATCTAAGCCTAGAACTATAACTTAAAAAATTACAACTCAATTGCATAAATCATAAACATGAAAAGGCTGAATAAAAATAAAAAAAGTGCTTGCATTAATTGACATAAAAAAACTATTACAAAAGTGATTAAAGCAAAAATAGAGAAGAACTAGAACTAAAGAGAGAGCAAGAGAAAGAGAGAGCAACTAAAAAAAAACTAGAAGAATAATGAATTGTCTCTCCTCCTCTTTCATGAGTTGTATTTATAGGGAATGGGGAGGTAGGGTAACAAATTTCTCTTTCCTAAAAGAGAGAAACCCACAATTGATTGTGAGATCTTTTGAGACCAAAAGTGCTAAGGTGGAGGAGAGAGAAGAGAGAAATAAATTTCCTATAATTTTTTTCTTATTTTCTTTCCTTTTTTTTTTTCCTAATTTATTTTTCTTCTTTTGCTCTCTCCTAGGGACGATTTTCTTCTTCTTTGTGTGATTTGGACAATATTTGGTGATGATGTGGAGGAGAGAGAAGATTTGGACAATCTTTGGTTCTCCCATTTTTTTCTCTTTCCTTTTTTTTTCTTCTCTTCTTGCTTCCACGATTTTCCTTGCTTCTAATTTGATGTGAAAATCCCCTCCATGCCCTTAGTGTTTTAAGTGAGTGAAAAGCAGGAAATCCTCAACAAAATATTCTAAAAAAAACAACCATAAGATTCGAACTTGAGACCTCTTGGTGAGCAAGAGAATTTTGTACACCATAGCTCAGGTAGTTGTTGTTATCAAAAACAAATCTTTAATCACTTAAGGATGTGGTCCATCGATCCTTATTGGCATTTGGAGTATTCCTTGTACCTGGGACAATTGCAAAGCGGCTGTTCGCATCTCGGTTCGATTCGATCCATTATTCTTTTTCGACCGAAAAGAATAATCATTTGTCTGGTGATCAAGCGAATGTGTACTTTTAATTGAACACGTCCATCTTGCTCGAATTTCGTCCTCTTCGCAACCATGAAAAGAAATAGGACCTCTTTACGTGTAAAATTGAAGATATAGTGGCCGATAATCCTTAAGGCCTTGAAAATACAAAACCGCAAAAGAGAATAAAACCCAAGGTAGCTCCATTCTAAATATGTAAAATGCATGTTTTACGACCTAGATTTCACACATAAATGTGCTCATCGAAATTCCCCACACTTAGACTTTGCTAGTCCTCGAGCAAAACAAAAGAAAAAGAATAAAGATAAAAACCTAACTCACTTTCGTAGGAATCACGGTTGCACTTAGCATGTGCAACAAGCCTTTAAACCCTAGGTCACCCCTAGTGGACGAGTTGTGTCTATGGGTGTTTGCGTGAATATACACCCAAAATTCAGAATAAACAAATCCCAACTTTGGCTAAAGGTAAGGCCCATACCTATCCGGAGCAAAGATAATTTCTCTTACAAGGGACCCCCACACTTGAACTTTTATTACCCTTTATCAATTCCAGGCACTAGCATATTTCTTAATTTGGAACTCACCTCGTCTCTTCCAAAACATCCTTATCTTAAGGCAAAACCACTTGTGAAGAAATAGGGAACCAATGACTTAGGCGTTGGAGTGTTTTTGACCAAACATGTTACCAAGCAATAATGACATTTGCACATTTTTTCTCTTTTTTTCTGCTTAATAAACTCTATTCTACTCCACTACTTTTGGCCTGAATGACATGGTGGAGCAAACACCAGACACCCAAGTTACTATGTAGCTTCGCTTTTTGCATATGCCCACAAAGGTAGTGATGCTAGAGTTACTTCAGAAGTTTCCTCCCAAGGAATTTCGATCAAGACACCACGCTTCCTGAGGCGCAATGCCCTGTCTAGTTCCAAGGGAATCAACTCTTATTTTTCTTTATACCACATTTCTCATTTCATTTAAAATTGTGCATTTATTAACTCATGCCAAATTAAAAAGAAGGTCTCAACTCCAAATCAAAAGTACAAGGAACCCAGACTTACATATGGTCCATCACCATAAAGCAGGGTCTCTTATTTTCAAAAGAAAGTCCCATCTCAAGACACATGCTTGTTTCTTTCTTCTCAACGGGTTTTATACGTTCAAAATGGGTACCTTAATCAAAACTTTTATTTTCATACATCAAGCAACCGAATGGTATGATCATTAGCCAAAAGCCAAAGTAGGACTTCATCCTTAGCAAGCTCAAAAATAAAAGAAAAACAAACAAAATAAAGTGAAAAAAAAAACAAAAACTGGTTTCCCTCCCCCACACTTAAGTTATGCAATGTCCTCAATGCATGGAAAAAAAAATTAAAAGGAAAGACAATGCAAGGGGGTCATACCGATTAAAAGTTAGTCATCGGTGTAAAGAGGTTCATGGAGATCCATGACCTCTTCACTACTAGTAGTGGAAACTCGAGAGCGGTTTCAACGCGACCATTAACCTTGAAATTACCCCTGTCACGGATTCAAAATCTCCACAGCCCCATGGGGATATACATTATGAACAATAAATGGGCCATCCCATCGGGATCTAAGCTTACCAGGAAACAGATGCAATCGAGAGTTGTACAATAAGACCTTATCACCAATTACAAAAGATTTACGCAGAATGTGTTTATCATGGAAAGCTTTGGTCTTTTCCTTGTAAATCCTAGAACTTTCATAGGCATCATTCCTAAGTTCCTCCAACTCAGATAGTTGGAGCCTACGATGAATTCCCGCATCAGACAAATCAAAGTTGAGCTTCTTGATGGCCCAAAAGGCCTTATACTCCAACTCAACTGGTAAGTGACAAGCTTTCCCATACACCAAACGGTAGGGAGATTGACCAACGTCGGTCTTGAATGCAGTCCGATGGGCCCACAAGGCATCAATGACCCTAAGGGACCAATCCTTACGGTTGGGATTAACAGTTTTCTCCAAGATTTGTTTGATCTGCCTATTAGACACCTCCACTTGGCCACTAGTTTGGGGGTGATAAGGGGTAGATAACTTATGGGTGATCCCATACTTTTTCATTAGGGCCTCAAAAGGCCGATTACAAAAATGAGTACCCCTATCACTAATTATTGCACGTGGTGCACCAAAGCGGGAAAAAATGTTCTCTTTGAGAAACTGGACCACCACTTTGTGATCATTAGATTTACAAGGTATGGCCTCTATCCATTTAGAAACATAATCAACGGCCAAAAGTATGTACAAATTCTCAAAAGAATTAGGGAATGGTCCCATAAAATCGATGCCCCATACATCAAAGATCTCAACTACCAAAATAGGGTTGAGGGGCATCTTGTTTCTTTTATTGATACGGCCAAAAGACTGGCAGGCAGAGCAAGCCTTGCAAAAATCAAAAGCATCTCTAAAAAGAGTGGGCCAATAAAATCTGCATTGGAGAACCTTTGCGGCAGTCTTCTTAGGTCCAAAGTGTCCACCACATGCATGATCATGACAAAAAGAGAGAATAGAATGTTGCTCATGATCAGGAACACATCGTTGGATAATCTGATCTGGACATATCTTAAACAAATAAGGATCATCCGAAAAAGTGCTTAACTTGGGAATGAAACCTATACTTATCTTGGGTGGACCGGATCCGAGTCACACGAAACTAAGAAGTTGACAATGTCGACAAACCATGGTTCACTTGGACATTGCAAATAATTGTTCATCTGGAAAGTTCTCGTTGTGGAGAATCAACATCAAGGAATTGGGAAGCCGGATAAATGGTCGCAACTAGATTTTCAACTCCTTTCTTATCCCTAATTTCTAAATCAAACTCTTGCAAAAGTAAAACTCACCTAATGAGACGGGCTTTGGCATCCTTCTTCTGAACTAGGTATCTGAGGCAGAATGATCAGTATACACCACCACATGTGAACCAACTAAGTAAGACCGAAACTTTTCTAATGCAAACACAACAGCTAAAAATTCTTTTTCAGTGGTTGTATAATTGAGTTGTGCATCATTTAAGGTCCTACTAGCATAGTAAATGACGATGGGCAACTTATTAATCCTTTGACCTAAAAGCGCTCCTATGGCAAAATCCAAGCATCACACATCGGTTCAAAAGGTTCAGTCCAAACAGGTGGTTGAACAATGGGTGCATTAGTCAACTCCTTCTTAAGTTGCTTGAAGGATTCTAGGCACTCTTTGGAAAACTCAAAAGTTTGATCTTTGACAAGTAATGAGGTGAGAGGTCGGGCTAACTGACTAAAGTTCTTAATAAACCTTCTGTAGAAGCCTGCATGCCCTAGAAAAGACTGAACATCCTTAACAGATTGAGGAGGTGGTAAATTATCAATTAAATCCACTTTGGCTCTATCTACCTTAATTCCCTCCTTGGATATTACATGGCCTAAAACAATACCAGATTTAACCATAAAATGGCATTTCTCCCAATTCAAAACCAAATTCTTAGATATGCACCTTTTCAAAACTAGGGAAAGATGATGAAGACATTAAGAATAGGAATTCCCATGAATTGAAAAGTCATCCATAAATACTTCTAAGAATTTTTAGACCATGTCAGAAAAAATGCTCATCATGCATCGTTGGAACGTGGGGGCATTGCAAAGCCCAAAGGGCATACGCTGTAAGCAAATGTTCCATATGGGCATGTAAAGTGGTCTTATGTTGGTCCTCTAAAGCAATTGGGATTTGGTTATAGCGAAATATCCATCAAGAAAACAATAGTATTCATGTCCATTAACCTCTCTAACATCTGGTCAATGAATGGCAATGGGAAGTGGTCCTTCCAGGTTGTCGCATTTAACTTCCTGTAGTCAATGCACACACGCCATCCTGTTTGGACACGGGTAGGGATCAACTCATTATTGGCATTAGGAACTACAGTCACACCAGACTTTTTAGGCACTACGTGAGCTGGCTTACCCATTGGTCTCGAAATAGGATAAATTATTCCATGATCCAAGCACTTTAGGATCTCTTTCTTAATGGCTTCCATCATCATTGGGTTAGCTCTTCTTTGGGGTTCCGTTGATGGTTTGGAATCCTCCATAAGATGTATATGATGTTGCACAATGGAAGGGCTTATACCCTTGATATCAGCCATGGTCCAACCTAGGGCTTCCTTATTATCTTTTAACACTTTAAGTAACTCCTCTTCCGGCTATAAGTCAAATTTGAAGAAATTATTACGGAAGAGTCAGGTCAGAACCCTAGGAAGGCATATCTCAAATTAGATGGCAACTCCTTAAGATCTAGCTTAGGGGGCTCAACTATGGAAGGTTTGGGAATGGAATTGGAAAGGGGTCCTAAGGGCTCCACAAGTGTGTGAAGACTCAAGACTTCAGAAAAGAAATTTTCATTATCATCATCCAACTCATCCATACACTCTTGGAATTACGAATCAAAATCAATATCAAAGTTGGTAACTAAATCATCGAAAAATCCAAAAATCCTCAAGCATGTTGATCTCTTCTTCCATATGTGGTTGCTTGCCAATCCTAAACATGTTAAACTCAACAGTTTGGTTACCAAAATATAATCTTAGGAAACCATTCGGCAATTGATTAATGCATTCTTGGTAGCCAAGAATGGTCTTCCTAGAATTATTGGGATCTCATCCTTGGTTGAGAAGGGCTTAGTATCTAACACAATGAAATCAACAGGAAAATAAATTCCCCACCTTTAGTAAGACATCCTCAACCATCCCTTTAGGAATCTTAGAGACCTATCTGCCACGAAGAGTAGTTCGAGTGGCTTTCAATTCTCCCAATCCTAGTTGCTTGTACACATGGTAAGGTAAAGATTCACACTTGCGCCAAGGTCAAGTAAGGCATGCTCAATATAGGTGTTGCCTATGACACAAGATATGGTAGGGCTCCTGGATCCTTATACTTAGTGCTATAGGTGAGTAATTATGGAACTAATGTTACCTGCCAAGAACGCCTTTTTGGGCACACTAGTGATAAGTTTGTGAGTACACAAATCTTTCAATACCTTTGCATAGGCGGGGATCTGGGATATGGCCTCCAAAAGAGGGATGTTTACTTCTACCTTTTGAAGACTTCTAAAATTTTGTCCATGGGCAGTCTTCTTTTTGTTTCCCAAAGCGATTAGGAAATGGGACGGGATGAACATAAGGATTTAGGATTTGCCCTGTTCGGAAGAATCATTTTGGTTTCCTCAACCAAATCATCTTTAGTTTCAGAAAAATCTTTAGGTTCATCGACGAACTGGACAAAGAGGCACATTTGTGTCCTCAATGAAGAAGAGTTAACGGGAGTAATAGATGGGGAAGATTTAGGAGCGCTCTGTAGGTACTCTCTACCACTCCTAAGGGCATAAACAACATTACATTGGTTAGAGGGCCCTTGTTGAGTCTGACCTTGTACTATATTCGGTGGTGCATTAGTTGATCCTTGTAAACTAACGGTGATGATGCCTAGGGTTAGGCTCGTTGGTGGTAAAGTTCCTTCTCCCTCTCACGCATAATTGAGACAACTTGGGTAAGTTCTCTCGTAAGATTTTGATGGCTTGTCATGAGGAGGGCCATATTTTTTCCAAGTCACTTATTCTACTTGCCTCTCCGATGTTGGTAAACCGGGGTTCTTGATAAGATGATAGGAGAGGGCCCTAGGAAAACTACTTTGAGGTCCTACATTTGACCTAGGAAAAGTATTTTGGGAAAAAGATTGTTGTGCAAAGGAGGCCTTTGGGGTCCGAGTTGACCTTGATTATAGAAATTGGAAGGTCTGCTTGGTTGCCTTGATTCCAAGAGAAATTTGGGTGATTTCTCCATCCGGATTATAGGTGTTACTATATGGATTATTCGGTATAAGGCATTAACACTATCATTAGAAGTGCCCCGAGGTGTTGGGGCATTCTTCTATGACATGTCCAGGGTGGCACCAAGCACAAATCTTAACCAAATTGGTGATGATGGCTCTCTAGGAACAATAGCCTCAATCCTCTTGATTAAGCTATCCAAATGGGCTTCCTTGGCTACTATCCCATCCACAAAATATCCTTTTCCTCCTATGGTTCTTTCACTCTCTTGGGTTGATTCCCACTCACGGGTTTTGTCAGCTAAGTCAAGTAAGAATTCCCATGTCTTTCCTTCATCTGTAAAGGATGTGAATCCCTCAGGACACATAGAATCTATCATTTGTTTAGTTGGGTAATCAATACCCTCATAAATTATTTGACATAAATGCCATAGGTCTAGGCCATGGTGAGGGCATTCTTGGAGTAGATCCTTGAATCTCTCTATAAGTTTGGAAAATGACTCACTAGGCTTTTGCCTAAACTGAAGGATATCACTTCTAAGCTTATTGGTCTTGTGAGTTGGGAAAAACTTCTTAAGGAAGACAAGCGTGAACTGTTCCCATGAGGTTATGGAATTTGTGGGTAATCCATACAACCACTTCTTAGCTTGGTCTTTCAATGCAAAAGTGATAAACCTAAGCTTAACAAATCATCGGAAAGTCATTGGATCTTAATTAGAACACATACCTCTTCAAATTCCCTTAGAAATAGGTATGCATCCTCGGAGGTCAACCCATGGAAGTGGGGCAACATAGTGATGTATTGAGATTTGAGTTCAAAATTATTGCCCGGCTTGTGGTAGAACTATCAGGAAGGTTGGGCTGTTTTAGCGAGGTAGAACCTATCTTTCGAGATTTAGGTGAAGGGTTTTTGTTGGTCTCCCATATTGAAGGGTTTTAAAGAGAGCAAGCGTATAGGGTCACTACTTGTTGGATCTCTTCTTTCTAACCGATTCTTAGTATTACGTACCCACTTAACACTCATGCAAGAAAAACTACCCACAACTAAAGTAAGACAAGCACAAAAGAATGGATAGCAAACTTTTTTTTGTTTTTTGATTTTTTGATTTTTTTTTTGCTTTTTGGGAGCTTACGGCGGGATCCGGGTTGCTCGGTCAATTCTGAGATCTGCTCTGGTGAAACTTGTCTTTATCATCTTGTGAGGCATGCGACCTCCATCGATACAACTATTATTGCAAGTTGTTCTTCTCAGGAATTCAATAAAAGAAAAGGAAAAATATAAAACAAAGCAAACAAAGCACTCCGATTTACCAAAAGAAAGTGAAAAATAACATGAAACTATCTCCCGGGCAACGGCGCCAAAAACTTGTTTGAGATTTAAAATGTAACCGCAAGCGTACGGATCAGTGTAGCTACGGGTTGAACACAGGGAGAGCAGCCAATTTATTTTTATTTCTTTTAATAATGCAAAGTGAACTGATTAATGGTTGTGATCTAATTCTAATTACCGTCCTAAAATAACGTCCTAACCATTCGTCATCTAAGAACTTAAAGGCATAAGCCACACAATTAAAATTAAATAAATAACTGAAAATAAACAACCGCAATTAAAAAAATAATAATAATAAAGGAAAAATAAAAGCTGAAATAAAAATAAAGTAAAAGAAAGGGATAAAGCTAGAGAGCAACTCACAAGTAGGTTTCTCTACTTAGCCGAGGATGCATCATAATATGAGCTTCCCTACTTGACCAGAAGTCACTTTTACAAGGGTTACTCTACTTGACTTTAGGAAAGGGAGAAAATTAAAATAAAATAATAAATTAATGGTTCTATGGCTAGGAGGCAAAGCCAACACATACACTAGCCATGAACCTTGGGGAAAGGGATAGCAATAATGTAATGACTGAAAATAAAAATCCTAAATTAAGAAAGAAAGGGTAGTCGAAGAGGGAATGAGAGGGGAGAGAAGACTCTGAAGGAGCCTACTTACTTGAATCAATGCTTGAACTTGAAAAAAATTGCTCCACGGCTCGTGATCTTGTCACCTAGATCTAAGCCTAGAACTATAACTTAAAAATTACAACTCAATTGCATAAATCATAAACATGAAAAGGCTGAATAAAAATAAAAAAGTACTTGCATTAATTGACATAAAAAACTATTACAAAAGTGATTAAAGCAAAAATAGAGAAGAACTAGAACAAAAAGAGAGCAAGAGAAGAGAGAGCAACTAAAAAAAACTAGAAGAAGAATGAATTGTCTCTCCTCCTCTTTCATGAGTTGTATTTATAAGGAATGGGGAGATAGGGTAACAAATTTATCTTTCCTAAAAGAGAGAAACCCACAATTGATTGTGAGATCTTTTGAGACCAAAAGTGCTAAGGTGGAGGAGAGAGAGAGAAATAAATTTCCTATAATTTTTTCTTATTTTCTTTCCTTTTTTTTCCTAATTTATTTTCTTCTTTTCTCTCTCCTAGGGACGATTTTCTTCTTCTTTGTGTGATTTGGACAATATTTGGTGATGATGTGGAGGAGAGAAGATTTGGACAATCTTTGGTTCTCCCATTTTTCTCTTTCCTTTTTTTTTCTTCTCTTCTTGCTTCCACGATTTTCCTTGCTTCTAATTTGATGTGGAAATCCCCTCCATGCCCTTAGTGCTTTAAGTGAGTGAAAAGCAGGAAATCCTCAACAAAATATTCTAAAAAAAACAACCATAAGATTTGAACTTGAGACCTCTTGGTGAGCAAGAGAATTTTGTACACCATAGCTCACCAACTAAGCTAGGTAGTTGTTGTTATCAAAAACAAATCTTTAATCACTTAAGGATGTGGTCCATCGATCCTTATTGGCATTTGGAGTATTCCTTGTACCTCTGGGACAATTGCAAGCGGGCTGGTTCGCATCTCGGTTCGATTCGATCCATTATTCTTTTTCGACCGAAAAGAATAATCATTTGTCTGGTGACCAAACGAATGTGTACTTTTAATTGAACACGTCCATCTTGCTTAGAATTTCGTCCTCTTCGCAACCATGAAAAGAAATAGGACCTCTTTATGTGTAAAATTGAAGATATAGTGCCCGATAATCCTTAAGGCCTTGAAAATACAAAACCTGCAAAAAGAGAATAAAACCCAAGGTAGCTCCATTCTAAATATGTAAAATGCATGTTTTACGACCCTAGATTTCACACATAAATGTGCTCATCACTAGTATTGCTCCTTCAGAAATCAGTAATCAGTTTCTGTTTCCCTCTATTAGGTGGCCGCAGCAGATTCTTCAAAGTTGATCACAAGGTCTTCCCGAGCACAAATCGTCTCTCACATTTCTCCCACAGTCTGAACAAACCCAAAAATAGAAATATTATCATCATAAGGATTGACTAATTTCTTCAAACTAATCAGGCATCTATTCTATCACATTGATTGATAATGTGTCCATTAATTTTGACCATTGGATAGAGAAAACAGAGTCCAGAATAACCACCTATAAAGTTCCGAAGTCTAATTCAATCATATAACCTTTTTACCAAGGTGAAAAAAAAAATTCAATCAAATAACCTCATTTATTGATATGTATCATATATATTCCTATGCATGTGTATCAATATTTTAGTCAATATTACTATGCAATTTTCCAACTTTGAGAAAGAACATAAATTTAGATTTTTAGAAAGACGGGGAAAATTTGATGGCTCAAATATATTGTATGATTTCCCTAAAATGTCACTACTTTTCCTTTTTTTTTTTTTTTTCTTTTGCTAGAAGATTATTTCATTAAATGATAATAGAAAAAGCAAAATTACGTAAAGATAGGCCGGGACCACTAGAGCAACTTAAACCCTCCACCTTCGGCATGGCCATCATCAGAGGGAGCAAGCAGCGCTCTAACAGAACCGATATCTATGCCTGTCCAAAACATCATTTTCCAAGTCCTCAGTAATGTGTCTTGGGAAGGACACCAAAGATTCAAAGATCCGAGATTTTGACACCTTTTTAGTCAAAAAATCCGCTATCAGATTAGCTTCACGAAAGCAGTGAAAAATCTTCCAAGGGATAGACTTCAAGAAAGGGGAAGCGTGGAGCCATCTTTGGAGAATGAACCACGGGATATGATTCCTCTGAACAACAGCTACCATCGCAGACGAGTCTGATTCAATCCACAGACCACTAACTCCTAGTGACTTGGCCATCAAGATCCCTTCCATAACTGCCTCGAATTCTGCCTCATAAATTTTTTCAATACTCAGAAAAATTCTAAAAGAATCACATACCTACCCTTCACTATCGCGGGCAATGGCCCCTGCACCTGCCCTGCTCAGGTTTTCCAGAGGACTACCATCAACATTAATCTTTATTCAGTTTCTCAGAGGTTTACGCTAGTGAATTTTCAGGGGTAGGATGAACCTTGGTTTTCCATAGGCAGACCCAACCTTCTACAGTAAATAACATCGTTGGGCATTTTAACTTCCCCCTTTGACCACCCAATGTAGAGCACAAGCTCTTGGCGGCTAAAATAAAAAATCTGCCCTGCACTTCTAAATGAGTCCTCATGAAATCTTTTATTCCTCTCCCACCAAATGTTTGCTGCCACAATAGAAAAACCCATAAGCCATGGATTTTTTAGAGTTATTACACGGGCCTTGTCTTTCCACCACGAAAACAAATCCTCCATCACCTGCTGTTGCTGCCAGCCTACATCAAATCAGTCAACAAAATTTTTCCATACTGAGCAACAGAAAGCACAGCTAAGAAAGATGTGACTAGCACTCTCTTCAGCCTGCTTGCAGAGCACACACCTGGAGGTGAGGGATACCCCCTTCCCTTTGATTTGCCCGTCCGTAGGGAGCTTCCCATGGCCCAATCGCCACCCCAGGGTAGAGTACCTTGGAGGCAGGTTTTTTCGCCACACCAACGAACACCATTGAATTTTCGACCCCTTTTTTATAATGTCTTCCCATGCCGAGGCAGTAGAGAAAGAACCCAAAGGCATCAATTTCCAAATACACTTATCTTTAGTTGTATCTTCAGGGAGCATCACCTTCTGGATTTGCTTAAAAATGTTGCTCAGCTCTTCCAAATTCACCCTAGGGAGGGCCCATTCCCCATTTCTAATGAACTCCCCCACCTTGGCATTAAAACTGAGAGGAGGAACAATCAATGTCTGAATTTCATCTATCACAGACATTGGAACCCACCACTTATCCTTCCAAAAATTAGCAAGGTTGCCATTTCCAATGATCCAATGCTTGCGTTCTTCCACAAAACTCCACATCTTCTTCACACCTAAGGCAATAGAAGAAGAACGGCCTCTTTTATGGAAGTTGTTGTCCTTCTTGATAAATCGAGCCCTTGGAAAATTTTTGGCCGCAGATTTTTCATGTTTGATTCGCCACACCAGCTTGCTCAACATCGCCTTATTTGTGTCTCTAAGCCTCCTGATTCCCAGCCCCCCTTCCTCCTTAGGTTTGCAAAGAGAGTCCCATTTCATAGTAATTTGCTTGAACCAGAATAGGTTTTTAGTCCCGAGTTGTCTACGTTCAACCTGGATCTCATCTGGCCTCAAGCCCTCCATTTCCATCTCAACAAGAACACGAGCATAATTACCGTACATGACTTTCTTCGTTCATTGATCAAGTGCAATAGGGCGACATTTGCATCCTCGTCACGGCGTCGTGGTCGTGGGTGGTTTTAGGAAAGATTGAATCTGAAACCAAACCAATCGGTCTAGTTTGGAAATGGTTTCTTGTCGATTTGGGTTGGTTTAGCGTGTATATTGATACTTGGACCTTCCATGTAATGGTTTGGAATAAAATGGACTCTATTTAGAGTTTAAGGGGTAAAAGGGACATTTCTCATTTTCAATTAATGGTGTTACAAGTTAGGGTGCGGTAGACATGATTTTCATTTTTGGGGGTTACTCCAAGTTATTTTCGATTTTAGGGGTGGTACCAGATAATTTTCCATAATAAGAATAAAGTGATGCGGGGAGGGTGACTAAAAGTGGTCATTGATACCTTTTGCTAGAATACAACGAGCCTAGCATGTGCTCGATTCCCATGTCATTAGAAAGTATTCGAAAATACGGTCCCGTTGATATCTTGCATGAAAAGAACGGATACCCAGATGTGTCGTCTTGCTTACCTAAACTTTGAACCCGTTAAACTAGAACAAACCCAAACCAAACATAGCCTTAGTATCTCAATCTCATCCATCTTTAATGCCACATGTAGAAAACAGTGGGTTTTGGGAATTCAAACTTATGATTTCATTCCTGCTGATTGTATGTTTAAATACACATTACAAGACAAAACTTATTGCTGATTTACAGTTAGTTTCCTCAAGTGTAGAGAATATACAGCTGATCCTTGGTGTTGGGCCTTATCTCTTGGGTATTTTTGGAATGTACAACTGTGTTACATGATGAAGAAGATTTGGCTTCATCCCTTGAGTGATTGGAGCCTATGATTGAGTGACTGGATGTGTATCTCCATTATGCCCCCGCAAGATGGTAGTTCCATGAGAAATACCAATCTTGGACCGAAGAGAGAAATGTCGCTGACGAGAGAGGGGCTTGGTGAGAGCATCATCCAATTGATCACGGGTCGAGACATGAGATACCTTGAGCAGACCACGTGATACTTGGTCTTCACAAACAAAGTGGTAATCAATGGCGATATGTTTCATGCGGAAGTGGAAAACTGGATTTGCACACACATAAGTTGCACCAATATTATCACAGTAGTTAACTGGTGGTTGTGTTGAAGTGACACCGAGTTCATATAGAAGGGATCGAACCCACAGCAGCTGAGAGGTGGTGGCAGCAACAGCTAGGTATTCTGCCTCGGTAGAGGATCAAGCTACACGTTGTTTGCGTGAGCTCCAAGAGATGGGATTTCTCACCAAGATAGACAATATAGGCAGTAGTACTAGTGCGATCATCAATGTTCCCAGCCCAATCGGCATCCGAGTACGCATGAAGTTTCAAATTGGGTTTCCGTTTGAGGAATAAACCATGATATAAAGTGCCTTTGAGATACCTGAGTAGGCGTTTGGTAGCCGCCCAATGGGATTGTGTTGGCTTGTGTATGAATTGAGACAATTTGTTGACACCAAAAGCATTGTCTGGTCTTATGAGAGGAAGGTATTGAAAAGCACCAATGGTACTCCTATAGTCCTTTGCATCAGTTGGAGGAGACCCATCATGAAGTTTCAAGGCACATGTAGTAGAGAACGGGGTGGCAGTTTCCTTTGCACCAGCCATGTTCGTGCATTCAAGGAGATCACGAATGTATTTGTGCTGGGAGAGGAATATACCAATAGTGGTTGAGATAACTTCAACACCTAGAAAAAAATGGAGATCACCCAAATCTTTTAAGGAGAACTGTTTGGAGAGAGCTTGGACAAATGTTGATAGAAATTCTTTGTCATTCCCCGTAAGAATGATCCACATAGACCAAAAAATAAGTGATAATGCCATTTTCAGAGTAAATGAATAGAGAGGCATTGGCCTTGGAGTTGGTGAAGCCATACTCAAGTAAGAATGATCCGAGAGCATGATACCAAGCCCGAGGTGCTTGCTTGAGTCCATATAGAGCCTTCCACAGATGACAAAATGAGAGGGTATGGTGGAATCTACAAACCCAGGTGGTTGTTGCATATAGACTTCTTCAAATAAGGTGCCATGAAGGAAAACATTGTTGACATCCAATTGATGAAGAGACCATCCTTGAGCAATAGTCAAACTAAGGACAACACGGATGGTGGTAGGCTTTACTACTGGGCTGAATGTGTCATGGTAATCAAGACCAGGACGTTGATGAAATCCCTTGGTGACGAGGCGGGCTTTATAGCGAGCATTGCTACCATCGAGGTTGCGTTTTACGCGAAATACCCATTTACATCCAACAATATTTTGGCGATGAGAGGCACTAATTCCCACGTGCCATTGTAAATGAGAGCATTAAATTCATTAGACATAGCAGCACACCAATGAGAATCCCGAATAGCTTGAGAGACATTGGTGGGCTCAAGAGAGGGAGATATAGGGCGTTTGGTGGTGGCATGAAGTTGTTTTGGTTTAAAGATGTTATTTTGAGATCGGGTGGTCATGCGTTGTGTACGAAAAGAAAGATGTTGGGGAGCGGGTATAGGTGTTGTGGTTGTAGATATGGGGGATGACGGGGAGAGTAAAGTGGTGGGGGAGGACATGGGGGTGGAGTAGATGACGATTCACATATCAGGCTGGTAGTGCTTGATGATGTAGAGGCAGCAATTCCATTTTCACCTGTGCTCGGGCCGGGGCTTTGGCAATGTTGAGATTGACCATCCAAAGTGAGTGGTAAAATAAAATGTGGTGGGGAGGAATTGGGAATCCATTGAGAGATTGAGGAGGTGGTAATGCGGTTGAGCATGAAGTCAAGAGATTTAAAGGGAAATTGAGTCTCATAAAAAATAACATGGCGTGAAATGAACAATTTCTTTGAGAATGGATCATAGCACTTGTAGGCACTTTGGGATAATGAGTACCCAAGGAAAACACAAGGACGAGATCGAGCAGCAAGCTTGTGACTGTTGTATGGCCAAAGCCAAGGGTAACATATGCAACCAAATGTGTGAAGCTTGGTGCAGTTTGGTTTTGTGTGATGAAGGGCTTCAAATGTAGATTGGAATTGAAGGATTGGAGTAGGGAGACGATTTATAAGATATGTGGCTGCTTGAAAAGCATAGGACCATAAAGTAGTGGGGAGTGAGGCATGATGCATGAGAGTGAGACAGTTTCAACTACATCGCGATGACGTCTCTCAGCATAGTCATTGTGTTGAGGTTTATGAGGTGGGGTGGTGAAGTGTTCAATACCATGGGTGGTGAGAAATTCTTTTAATTTTTGATATTTACCACCACCATCTGAGTAAAGTGAACCAATGGTGGTTTGAAAATGGTGTTCAACAAATTTTTTATATTTGGGAACAAGAGGAAAACATTTGATTTATTCCGAACGGGATAAAGCCAGACATACTTGGCGAAGTGATCAACAAAAATAACATAATACTTGAAACCGTCAATAGAGAGCATAGGAGCAGGACCCCAAACATCAGTGTAAATTAAATCTAGTGGGCCCTGACTTTTGAGAGTAGAGACATGAAAGGGAAGTTTATGACTTTTATTGCATTGACCTGAATCACATACAGAGGTGGGAATGGAGGTTGAGGTGTGTGGCAGGGATCCTGATTTGAGAAGGAAATGAAATATACGATGAGACGGTGACCAAGGCGTTGATGCCAATTCGAGGGGGTTGTACGAGTGCTAGCCCCGATGGGTCGATTCGCGATTTGGAGTATATATAATGTACTGTTACTTGTTGAGAAAGTCATTGTATTCGAGGGTTTTCACGCAGCTAGGGTTTCAGGGCGAGTTTTTCCTCGTCGCTTCTAGGGTGTAATTTCTCTTTTGCATAGTGAATCATCTTCTTCTTCGTCCGAGGAAGTAGCACACCACCCTGGTGTGTGAACCTCGTTAAATCTCTGTCGTACGGATCTATTGTCTCTTTGTTATTCGTGTTTCTTGGTGTTTGATCTAATAGAAGCATCATTATTTTTGCAAAACTTTGCAATGGATATGAGATTGCGATTAAGGGAGGGAACACACACGACATTAGATAATGAAAAATTAGTGGATGAGGAAGGTAGAGTGGTGGAGCCTGTATGTGTAATTGCCAAACCTGACCCATCGCCAATAATTATTTCATCTAGTCCTTCATATTCAGCACGAAGAGAGAGATTGCTCAGATCAGAGGTCATATGGTGAGAAGCTGTTGAATCCATTAGCCACCCTTGTTCAGTTGGGCGAAAAGAAGATGCACAATTTGCTATAAGTTAAGATTGTTTAGTTTTGCTGAGACGGAAGCAATGCTTAGCCGTATGACTTGGAGTATCACAAAATTGACACACAAGACGTGGAGTTGTATAAATTTGAGGAGTTGTATAAATTTGACTTGGTGGATGTCCCTGAGATCGCCTTTTGTTAGATTTGGTATAATTTCCACGGTAGGAGGGGTGACTTTGTGAGGTGGGGTGGCTGTAACTATTGGTATAGCTATTGCTGTTGGAATTCCCCCCGCTGGATTGATGAAATGATTTACGGGTAACATTTGTCGTGACGATGGACACCTCATTGTTGATATCTCCTCTTTTAAAAAATTGTTCATATTCAGTGAGCTTATCATGGAGCTCTTCAACGGTCATGATGCTCTCTCGGGCATGAATTGCGGCAGAGATTTCTTTAAACTCTGGACCGATTCCATGGAGGGTGTGAATTATGAGATCATCGTCATCCAACGGAGCATTGACAAGAGCTAACTCGTCGGAGATACCATTCATGAGTTGAAGGTATTCAGCAACTGACTTTACCTTTGTAATGGCAGAAAATGATGTAAGTGTTAATTAGATGCTGATTTGTACAAGCAGCTGATCGTTTCTCCATTGAAATATTGATAGTGCTGGGAATTTAGTCTCACCGCAGCTACTAATTATCCTAAAACCTTCTTATACACCCCATGAATCCCTCTATCTGCTAGTTTGAACTTTTTTAATCGTTGAAAACTTTATATCATATCAGAGTGGGTTTTCATCATATCCCCGTCTGTGGTTTTTCTTTTCATAACACAATACTCCGGATTCAACTCCCACTGGTCAGTAGTGCTCTGTGTAACACCTCAATAGACCACGTACCGTAAACTTGAGTTAAGAGCTCAACATATATGGATGAAACCTTGCCATTGTCAAATTAGATTTCCATTTCTCTAGCAATTCATGCTTGCTCCACATAAATTTTATGCAAATTGGGAATATATGATAATTACTTCCTAACTTGAAGTGGAGTATTAGTAATGTAGACCCAAGTCACAAGTGACTTAACCCTAGACAAAATCTCAAAATAATAGATAAACTCAGTCTTAATATAGTGGGGGATGGGGGAGGTAACGAATGGGAGAAATGTTGTAGAGCATACAGCAGTCCAAATTTCCCAAATTTATAATATGTGTTTTTTGTTTTACCCAACCAAACACCTTTATGATAAAATTCAGTCCACCCATTTCTGGTTGTGGTTAGTTATTCTTTTTCTACACTCTTTGTAACTTCTAAACGTTTTGGATCTCAAGATGGGTGTTGCCCATTACCACAGAAATTGCATGGCCCAAGTTAAACTCATCTAATGGACTGAAACTACTGTTTGCCATGAAGTACTGGGAAATTCATTGACACCAAATACAGCACTTTTTTTTTTTTTTTTTTTCACAATTGATCCCAAATACACGGTTTTTAGCATTTCAGCAACAGATTGGTCACATGGCTGGGGGAGAATTCCCCCCCCTCCCCCCACCCCCTCTTACCCTTTTTTTTTTTTTTTTTTTAATTTCGGCCTTTTTATTATAATAATGATTATTCATCCGGTCATCCGGCTTTGTCTTCAAAGTTCAAAACAGTGGATAGTATTAAAGTGGTATCCAGGTTGGCTCATACTTGGTACAAGGAGATTTTTTTTTTTAAATGAGACTTTGGACGAGAGACAAAAACGAGAGAGGGTTTCTGAGAGAGTGGACGAGAGAGGGAGACTTTGGACGAGAGACAAAAACAGAGACCGGGATGAAAAAGATTATCGGGAAGATGAGAAGGAAACGAGAGAGGGTTTCTGAGAGAGTTTTCTCTCTACAACACAGCCCGCATAGCCTTCATCAACTTGGACATGAAGGGTTCAATCCAAGAAGAAGACACCACTGCTACACTCACCTCTACAGTCAAGGAGTCCGGTTTCTTCACCAAAGCCCAACGACATAAATGGCAAAATATATAGACTCGTCTCCTACGACAAGAAGAGGAGGTGGAGAGAGTGAAGCAGAAGGGAGACCAGCGCAGAGGCTTGCTCGAGTTTAATTTCTGAAAATGGTAATATTTGTTTTCTTTTTTTCCTTGCACCCGGATCAATGGGAGAATAGTTCTACCACTAATCTTATGAAAGGCACATTCTCTTTCAAAGAATAGCCTCTCATTCTTTTAAATCTCCAAAAACTATTTTTCTTTATCTCTCTAAAAACTGTTTTTCCCAAGGAACTCCGACGAAAGTCGACGTGAAGGCGAAGGATTTCACCATCCCTTAGGAATTAAGGGATCGATTTAAGCAATACTATCTAAAGAACCATTCAATTTATTTATTTATTATTTTTTTTTTTTTTTTGTGAGTATTGATATAATGTTGTTGGGATTTTCACTGAAGAGATTCTACCCATGAAGTGTTGGATAAAATGTCTAAGTATTCTAACATAAAAAAATGCGTTTTAAACAAACATTTTGTCCAAAGAATGTTCTCATTCTCAGTTAAGAACACATTCTGTATTTTTAGAATGGAAATGCACATTCTCAGAATGGGAATACATACCAAACACAGCCTAAGAGAATGTTATCGTTGGACTCAATATCATTCCCACATCTTTCACCAGCTGGAGCTGCCCGAGCTTTGTTTGTTGCTTCTGAAAGGTGTTTGATGAAATGCGTGAACGGTGTGCATTAATATAATTCTTTCACTATCTCACCAGCATCAACTTCATCGCAAGTTGTTTACTACTAATATTTAGGAACAATGCTGAAGCTTCTGCACTTGATCTCTGTAAGAAAGGGACTGATGATGGATCAGTTGAAATGTTGTCGCGGCTGCATTATTGGTAAGGGTGTGGCCAGCTGGCTTCACCCAGCCATTCATGGCAAGGCAATATTGACAACGTTAAACCACTTATGGCAAGGGAATATTGACCAAGATAAAGGGGAGGGGATTTTGGAATTAAATCCAAAATCAAGGATTTGGACACAGGTGATTGAGGGTTACTTTAATTTGTAAATATCAATTTTTTTTTTCTATAAAATGGGCAATAATCCTAAGGAAAGACACACAATGAATGATCATTCTATCTCTCTCACTGGAACCCAAAATCCTAGTTCTTCATTTTCATTTCTTTCTCTCTCGCTGGTATGGCAAAGCTTAGACTCCTTCATTATCTGAGTGATTTGCCAATACACAGTTCTCATAAAATTAGTTTGCCTTAGAATCCTTCATTTGCTCCCATGTCAAGGGATGTTTTTCACATCTCTAGTACCTTAGCTGTTCAATTTTGTTTTGCCACACTTTAGATATCATGGAATTACTGTGAACACTACAAACCAACACTATCCCTTCTATTAGATTTGTAATTGATTAGTTCATTATCATAGCTTGCCAGTGATTTGTATTATTCTATTGATATTTCGATTGTTGGTGACGTTGCTTACCAATGGAGTCCAACATGAACAAAGAACGGCTTATCTTGAGCTAGTCCTCAGGTTGCTTATGAGTTTTTAGATGAAATTCTGATATGCATTCTATAATCAAGAATGCACTTTAGTCACCATTTGTCCAGCAGTGTTCTCATTCTTTGTTAAGAATGCATTTTACAATCTGAGAATGAGAGTGTGCATTCTTAGAATGTCGGGCTTATCTCCTTTCCTGTGTCTTGGTGTTGACGTCAGACAACCTGGTAGACTTGCCCCCTTCACGACCAAACCCACCCCACCCCCACCCCCAAAAAAAAAAAAAAAAAGAGTTCAAAATTGAATGCCCAAGCGTAACTTTTCTAAGCCAATAAACTACTGTTTACTATTAAGAAGAGAGCCCCGTGAATGTTAATGTTCACGTGAGTGAACTGACGCTATATGCTTGACATGTGTTAACATGTTAATTTTACGAACAGAGTGTTAAACGGTTACTTAACTTATCTAATATTATTAATACTTAAATAAATAAATAATAAAAATCCCAATATAAATGGACTCCTCCTTTGATTCCGCTGAGAAATCTCAGTCTTCTCTCTCTCTCTCCTTGCTTCTTCTTCAACGCCTTTCCTTCATTCTTCTTCCTTGGCTTGAATAATGTAATCAGGAAGCCTTGAATTCCACTTGTTTCCATTATCAAAGATATTGCTCTTTACCTAAAAAAAAAAAAAAGAAAAAAAAAGAACAAGAAAAGAAAAGAAAAGAAAAGAAAAAGAATAAGAAAAAAGAAGAAGAAGAAGACATTCTGTTATCAAGAGTGGAGGATTGGACTTCTTCCAAGGAAAATATGTTCATTTGGCCGAGCATTTGGGCTGGCTAGGTAGGTTTAGGAGGTAAGGTGGGACTAAGTGCGCTATGTCATAACTAAGGTCCATCCATGACCCATACCGGAGCCCAATTTCTTTTAATAATAATTAGGCCATTTCATGCCTAATGCGTATAGCGCAGGGAAGTCTGGTTCGATTGGAATCGGAGAACGTTGGTTCAAGGACTTCAATTTATTTGCAGTTTAGAAAAATAAAAACTACAAAGAATAGTGAACAAATTATAGCATTATGACAAGGGTGTCAAAGTTCAGCTTGAACCAGTTGGACAGTTCAAAAACCAATTGATAAAGAGTGAATAGAATCGAACTTAATCTTTATTCGATTTCATTTCGGATTGGGTTTTAAGAAGAATGAAGGAAGGGGCGTTGAAGAAGGAGAGAGAGAGAGGATTGAGATTTCCCAACAGAATCAAAGGAAGAGTCCACCACCGCTTTGATCACATCTCCTCTCAAGCGAGCAACATCCACAGAGCGTTGTACACCAGCTTTCAGTTCTCCAAGACTTGCCATTTGTTTTCTAAGGTCATTAGCATTTGTCTTGTAATGAAGAAGATAACTGGCACGATCCATGAAAGGAGAAAACATATACTTGGCCACTTTGGTGATGACTCCAACGACAATGTCGGTGATGGCTTCAACCACAATGTCCATTACTATAGCTTCAAATAAGAATAGAGGTAATGAGCCATGAAAATCCAAATCAAAAAGCTTTTACGAACGTAGAGCGGAAAACAGTTGGAAATATTTTGTTTATTAATTGCAACTTAGAATTATTTTATTTTCAATTAGAGAAAATATCCAGATGGTCCCCCAAATGCTGATATGCTTCTTTTGAAATTTTGGATTTTCATGGACTGCTTTTGATTAAAGGACTGAGTTTTTATGAGGTCAAGGTGAATCAGCATCAGTTCAATGTGGCTTATTGAATGCATATCATAGGGAGACATGGGAGGATCAAATCCTGAACATCACTTCTTTCACCAGCGGTGAAGGAAAATTTTGTCTATCAAATGTTAATAAATTTTATCTTTTCCTATCATGGGATGATATGGGTATTCATTATATATTTTTTTGATTTGAGAGACAGCCACATCTCTTCCTATCTTACTAGACACTTAAGACACATGTTTTACGGGTGCCACAAATAGGTAAAATAAGAAGACTATTTTCCACTCAAGACAAAACTATACCCTTTTTGACTTTTTCCAATCAATCCCTATTATATATGAGATCTGTTGCTCATGAATAACCAAAATGTCTCCCAACAATTTTAAAATTCATTAGAATTATATTTTACATTTTTCTTTCTCATATACAATGCAACCAAAAGCAAAAAAAAAAAAAAATACTGAAGAAAGACTAGAAAGGAGTCCGGCTGGTCTATTTGAGTGGGTACCTCTTTTGTTTTCGTCTATTGGTTGAGAATATAGGCCCACCCTTTAACTCTTTTAACAAGCATTAAAGTATGGTACTTTCTCCATGGTTTTCCTGTTTGAATGGAGTTTCAAATGGATTTGAATTGTTTGATAAGAGTTTCAAACTGTTTGATATCATTGTTAGAAAACCAGGATTTAACTCGGTCTAACTTGTCTGAGTTATGTCAAAAAGTAAAAGACATGGTCAAGAGTCATGAAGACTCATTAAATGTAGAAAATGACCAAATTAGGTTGTTACTGACCGAATCACAAAAAACTCGTATTTTTACCAAGACAATGCAACTCGTACAATTATTGTTTTCACCATAGTCTTATCGACTGCCACAATTTCTAGGGTTTCAATGTTTATTTGTTCTCGTGAGATCAGATTTCAGTGGTGGTATTTTACACTTTTATCGACATTTCCATATATAAACCTTTGATGATCAGAGAAGCTTTTATAGATCAAAGGTTTATGAACACCATCTTTGATCATCAAAGGTTTATATATGGAAATGTAATGTTGTTGGGAACGAACATGACTCATTTTATTGCTTGTGAATTTTAAAAACCATTTTATTCAAAAGCATAGGTGACAAGTAAAATCAACTTATGGTATTTCAAAATTGAAAAGTAATAATGAATAGTAGGTATTTTAAATTAAAATAATGAAGTAGTGGGCTTTTTTTTGGGGAGGGGGGGTGTGCAGAACAATGAAAATAGGAAAATTACAAGACTCGTTCGTGTCAACAAAATTTTGAGATGACGTATGAGTCAAGTCGAGAAATCTGATTTTCCAACAATGATTGATATCTCAAATCTAGTTTATCTATTTATTTATTTTAAGAATACTTCTTTGTCCTCATCAATCATGATCTCAAAATTTACAAGCATTTCTCATTTTTCATACACCTCCCAAATAATAAAGCAAAGAAGAACGACTCTAATATCATTAGCTTATGTTAATGTTGATTTTCCTCTCAAGACAAAACTATACCCTTTTTGACTTTTTCCAACCAATCCCTATTATATTTGAGATCTGTTGCGCATGAATAAACCAAAAAGTCTCCCAACAATTTTAAAATTCATTAAAATTATATTTTACATTTTTCTTTCTCATCTACAATGCAACCAAAAGCAAAAAAAAAAAAAAAAAAAAATACTGAAGAAAGACTAAAATATCATTAGCTTATGTTAATGTTGATTTTCAAAAATACCTATAGACCTCATTAGCTACATAGCTTCCTTGTTGATATTTTCTCATTGGCAAATGCTTGGAATAACCCAAATATATTTATACTTGCTCTATTACTTTTTTTTTTTTTTTTAAATCAGCAAGAGTATATTAATAATGAAAAAGCGACAAACATACCGAAGCCATACAAAAGAATTCTAGACTAAAAAAAAACTCAACTCTCAAATCCACCTTCGACATTGCCATCAGCAGAAAAGGGAGCTAAGACAAAGAAAGACATAATACTTCAAATAAGCATAGATTATAAAAGGGGGTCAAATTTTAAGTCCGAACCAGAAAAATTGGGGATGTCCTTTTTCTGGGTTGGACTACTAGTCCATTAGTTATAATGAAATAATACACATGTTTTTAGGGGATGGAAAAAGGTCAAAACGATTATTTTCTTACATTTATTGAACTTCACAATTTTATATATATTAAATTTATTGGACTAAAAGCATGCAAAAATAAGATTATACCACAAAAGAAAATATTTTCTATATCCCATGAAAAATGATTTCTTCATGTCCATAAATTATCAACTAAAGAGACGGGCATAGATGTACATACCTCAAGCTTTCACAATTGCCAAAGCCTTTAGCTTGTTCACACACTGTCCTTATATTGAAGATGATAATCACAAACCCTAGATGAGAGGTGACAGTTTGCTTAGTGTCTTGGAGGACCAAACTTGCAGAAAAAGAAAATGAGAAAGGAAAGGAGAGCACCCAAATCCAAAGAGGAGGAAGGGATTATGATTGGCTAGAATCTTCTTCCCTCTTCTCTCTTCTCCACCTCTATTTTGGATTTTGGATCCTCCTACTTTCTTCAAAAAAAATTCTATTCTTTGCATAAAGAAGTAAGGTATAAGTACGTCCAAGATATCGCTTTATGAACTTATAGATTTTTATTTCGACTAAGATTTAAGGGGGCCTTTTCCTGCTGATGGCAATGCCGAAGGTGGGGCTGGTCAAATTTTATCTTAGTCAATTTCTTGTATGATGGTGGTGATATCTTCTTTTTCTTTTATATTGGGATGTACATTCTTTATTTCTTCTTAAAACAATGAATCTTTAGCGAAAAAAAAGTAAGGTATAAGTAATTTTAATTAAAACTTATCTAATATTTCTGTAAATTGCAATTAACCGCCTACTATTTCTAGTAATTCCTCAAGGAATTAGGAGTTATATGAGTTCACTCTTAAGAAATAATTAAATATTAAAACCTCCCTAAATCTTAGATTCTTCATAGGCCAATAGGATTTAACTTTCATCCCAGTTTAACCTAGCCAACAAGTAAGTCCCTAGCTCATGAAAATGGTCAAATTATTTAAAAAATATTTGATAAATATTTAATCAACCATTTTGTGAAGAATAAATTGACAGGATTTACTTTAATGCATGGATAGATACAAATATTAAGTATTCACCAATTAAATTGGTCTAGAAGAATATCCATGTTAGGAATTATTTATTCTTTCAGCTAAATATTGTAAAGTACAACTTGACCCCTCTGACGCACATCAAAACAATCGTTTATAGTTATTTGTGATTGGGGTTTGGTAGCTTCGTAAGTACAATGGAATCCCGTGGCATTCTTTCACTTTGTGGTGATGCTAGGTTTGACACTCTTAAGATGTTTGGTAAAGATAGTATTGGAGATTTAGCATTTTATTCTACCATTTCTTAAATTTGAAACGAGAGAATTTCAGAAAATTTTAAAACAAAACAAGACCTCAACCTTTCATTGTAAAAGATATCCGGGTGATGTTCTTAATCAATGCAAGGATGTGATCTCCAAAGGGGAAGAGACTTCCTTGAATGTGTTCCTTATCCGCAGTTGGGGCTCTCATGTTGTTTGGAATCGGAGTTAACTTTCCTCCTCGGAATGTTTGAAGTTGTGGATCTTTGATTCGAGTTGTTTGTTTTCTTGTTTAGTGGATTGGAATTGATCAGAACTTAGAAATTGGAATCAATAAAGAAATAAAGTAGAGTTTTTTTATTGGATAAATTTGAGAATCTTACTATAAGATGTAAGCTTATCCCATTTTCTACTATTATTTTACTAAGAGAAGGCGGAAAAAAATGTATGCAGGAAGCTTACCTTTTACTCAATAGAGTAGGAACTATACCATCCCCACCCACCATTGTATCCAAAAGTCATTCAGCCAATATCAAATGGCTGGTCGACTCCAGTTTTTAGGATTACGTTTTATGTAAACCTTATAGAAATAGTCTCTCCACAAACATTGATCTTCTACCAAAAAAAAAAAAAAAAGAAACACAAACATTGATCTAAATATGTCTATAAGACGTATTATACGTATTTATTATACCGTTATGTAAAATACGAGATTTTTCCATATGCATGGTTCCATACATAAAAATATGTTTTTTTCATCAATACATATGGATACACATATAATTCGTGTGTTATATACATATTTGCTAACTAAGGCTGCACCAAGAGAACACTGAGGGAGACGTTTCTAGTGGGAGGAGTGAGGCAAGCTCGGAGACTTGAGGGATATTTGTTCCATCCTTGATGAGTTCCCTCCATAATTTGGTTCTTTGCCCACCATAGGGAAAAAAGGGAAGGGGCCTATTACTTCTTGTTCAGTGGAAAAGCCTTTGGTGTAGATGGCTAGTGGCAGGGACCGTGAGGAAGGTGGCGATGTCATTCTGTTAGTGGTGCTTATTGTGTCTACCGATGAAGGATGGAGAATGTTTGGTGGGTATTCAAGATCCGGTGCTTAGTTTTGTATGCAGGAGAACGTTGGGGCTTTAGTTCCTCGGCTCTCTAATGAGACTGTGTTAGGAAAACATATGGGTTCAAATCCGAAACCCTTAATGTCATTACCACACAGAGAAAGTCAAGAACATGATTATTCATAGATTACAACAAGAATTTGGATCTTTTACAGTTTTGAGTGTCTCATTATTTCTCTTCTTTGTGGGAGGGAGAGAGGAATGTGTCACACAGGCTACAGGGATCCATAGACTAGTATTTATAAAACAAGCCCAAACCCCTAACTTACTTCCACAATAAGTACGGTTGACTTATCCCTGTCTATGTGACGACCAAATCAGTTTATGTACAAAGACTCCCATTAATTGACTAACTCAGTAATTAATTAAGCCCATTAAATTGGAAAGTATTTGCAAGAACATGTTATAACCCCTTTGATGTACTTCATAATCCTTTTTACTACCTCTCAATGGGTAGAACAAAGATTACTTTAGTATCTATTTACCAAACCGAATGCCAAATCCGGTTGCATGCACAACATGACGTACATCAAACTATCGACAGCCTGAGCATAAGATACATTCAACTTTTTTCATCTTTCATGAGGATGTTAACTTTTTTTATAAAAAGTCTTTCCTTGTACAGTTGGAGTTGATGAATGATTGCAATTCTATATCCCGAATCTTTTCAATAGATAGTTCAAGTATTTTTCTTAACTCAAACACAATCTATATTGTGTTCGATCTCTAAGGATATGAATCCTATGATATAGGATGCTTCCCCCATATGCTTAATTCCAAATATGTTGTTGAGTTCAGACTTGGTTCTTTTTAGCAAATCCAAGTCATTTTCAGCCAACTATATGTCATCACCATACAATGAGAGAATAATAATACTACTCACTCTTCAAAATATATACACAATTGTCCAATTTATTTGCCACGGACCCTAATTTAAGAATTTTTTTGAGATATACTAGATATCGCTGATGTGAGAACATAGGTCAAGATTTCGATTTATGTAATTTACTTTGTCTTTCTTGCTTTGAGTCTTTTTTTTGCTGATGGCCATGCTGAAGGTGGAATAGAGGCTTGAAGGGCATTTATAACTTCATATTTGATGATTATTAATATACTTTTGCTAACCAAAAAAAAAAAAAAAAATTGACGTGAGAACGGTTTTAATCCGTACAAAGACTTTTTAAGTCGGCATACTCTATCTTCCTATTCCATTACCTGAAAACCTTCTGGTTGTCGTATATAATATAGTTTCTTCCAACTCGCTATTGAGAAAGACAATTTTCACATCCATCTAAAACAATTCTAATTCTAGATGTGTAAAAATTGTCAATATCAATCTAATATAGGCAAATTTCGTTACCGGTGAATAAATTTCCTGGTAGTCTCCCTCCTTTTGTGTATATCTTTTTGCAACTAACCAAACCTTGAATTTATCAGTATTTCCATCTGCTTTATATTTTTTCTTAAATACCCATTTGCAACCTATGGCATTTCTACTTTTTGGTAGGTCACAAAGTTCTCATACTTGATTCTTTTTTTTCGCTAAAGGGTCATGTATATTAAGAGACGAAAAGGGAAAAATTAAAAACTGTACAAAGAGGATCCATAAAAAGAAGATCCAAACAAAAACAAACAAAAAGCACACCACCTAGGACCCACCTCCACCTACGGCATTGCCATCAGCGGAAAGATAGGTGCTAGGCCAAAAACATAAATTGAACACTAATAAACTCTGAAACTCGATCTGCCCATCGCATCCTCAGCCATGAACTCAAGCACCTCAGGAGGCCATGCCACTACTGATGTAGATGCTTCCTTCTTAGCAGCCATCTGCACCAGGAAATCTACTATAGGGTTTGCCTCCCGATAGCAATGAGTGATTTTCCATCTTATACCACTGAGATAAGACATAAGGGAAGACCACCTTTGCCAAACAAACCACGGGACCAAGCCCTTTGAACCATGAGCAAGACAAGCCAATCACATTCGATCCACAGAGATGCACAATTCATCTCTCTTGCTCTCTCAATTCCTTCAATTAACGCTTGAAATTCAGCAAGGAAATTTGAAGCTATTCCTAAATAGGAGCTATAAATCGATACAATCTGGCACTTGCTATCCCTTATAATGCCACCTGCTCCTGCATTCCCTGGATTACCCAAGGACGAGCCATCACAATTTAGCTTCCACCAACCATCCATCGGAGGCAGCCAGAAAATTTCTCGCACCCCTTTAATCTTCCTTCTTGGAACCTCCATATTAAGCTTCAAGCATCTCTCAGAATCTAGTCGAGATTTAATTCTATCACTTTTTCCAGGGCCACGTCTTCTAATCTCCTCCATTATTGTATGAAAGACTTGACCATAAGATCGATGCGACCCTAAATCTCCTTGAATTCTTTCCATCCAAATAAAGTATGGAACAAGAATCAAACCGCCATCGACATTTGAGACATCCAATGGCTTTGGATTTTGAGTCCACCATGAAACATGCTGAAAAATCATCCCCCGATAGGGCCAATGAAATCCAAAGACTTCACAACGCCTCCAAATGTAGACACCCATCACATTCCAAGAACAGTGATTTATAGACCCCTCACCTTGTTGCACACCTCACACCTAGAAGGAGCGGCACTCTTTTCTTTTACCTTGTCATCACAAGGAAGCTTTCCATGCATAAGTCTCCATCCAAACACTGATTGGCGGGGGATCAAAACCGAGCTCCACACCACTTTTGCCCAGCCCACTTCAGGAGAAACCTTTCTCAGTGCTTCCCAGGTTGATTTAGTGGAGAAAACTCCTAAGGAGGATAGAGACCAGCAGCATCGGCCTTTCTGACCCTGCGGCAAGGGTATATTCCCTATAGCTTTGAATATATCATTTAAAAATTCAGACTGAATAGGAGGAAGACACCACTGACCGTCTCCAATAAAGTCTGCCACTCTGCAAATGCTATGAGAAAAATGAGACAAAGGGAGGGGGGAGAGCTCAGCAATAGACAGAGGGCCTATCCATCGATCCTGCCAAAAAAATGTCCTCACCGGTACCCACCATCCAACGCTCAGATAGAGATACAAAGTTCCACATCTTCGCAATTCCTTTAAACACCGAAGATGCTCTATAACCCTTCTTGAGGTCTCCACCTTCATTCACAAATCTAGCCTGCAAGAAGGAACTAAAAGCAGATCCTTCATGCTTCATTTGCCACACTAGTTTGCTAAGCACCACAGATTGACATCCCTCAATCGCCGATACCTAAACCCCTTCCTCCTTAGGCGGCATACCTTTCCCATTTCAGGTGATTTTCTTCATTGTAAATATCCCCGACCATAGGAAATTCCTAATCCAGGCTCCACCATTTTAATTACGATTCAGCCACCAATAAATCGAAAAATTATGAATAGGCATACCGAGATCACGATCGAATAAGCTCGCACGACCAGCCATTGAAAGGAGTTTGCCTTGCCATCCCGAATCAGATTTAATTTTATCCATAAGAGGAAGCATCCTATCCTTCTTGACAGCGCCCTTGAAGATCTCAACCTCAAGATACCTCATCGGAAGAGAGCAAGTTGGGATACCCAGCAGATCAGAAATATACCTCTTCCTGTGAGGGGCGACTTTGCCAAAAAAAACCTTGCTCTTCTCCAAGCTGAATTTTTGGTCAGAAAATTCTTGGTATTTAAGCAGGAACTCTCTCAGACATCGAACATGTTTTGCTCCGGCGTTCATGAAGATAAAAATGTCATCCGCGAAAAGCACATGATTGGGAACAGTGGCACCTCTAGGACCAGGGAGCGCCTTCAGTTTTCCCTCCTTTAATATACCATTTAGACCCCTGCACAACACTTCTTCTGCCAAAATAAAAAGCATAGGATCGTTTCAAGACCGCAAAAAGAAAATCCCATGACAATGTGTCATAGGCCTTCTGCACGTCAATCTTAATATCCATGCCACCCCCTCTGACAGATGTATGTAATAAATTAGCAAGCTCAGAGGCTAATCCAATATTTGATGAGATAATCTTACCTTTCTGGAACGCCCCTTGCTCATCTGACACCAATCGAGGAAGAAGGCAAGATAACCTCTCAGCCATGATCTTTGACAGGACTTTGCAGAAAAAATTTGCCATACAAATGGGGCGAAATTTATCCAGAGAGACCGCTCCCTCAACCTTTGGAATTAGCGCACAAACTTATTTACTCCATTCGAAGCTTCCCACAAATGACAAAAGCAGTCCATGACCCACAAAATCGCACCCACTATCTCCCAACACTGTTTGAAGAAAGCTCCTTGAAACCCATCAGGGCTAGGAGAGCTATCTGGATCCAACCCCCATACCACCTTCTTAATCTCTTCTCTGGCAGGGATAGCTTCTAATATGGAAGAGTCCTCCCTATTAACCTCATTAGGAATCACCTGCAACAGCTCCATATGATCTATGCAATGGTCCGCTTTATGAAAATTTTCAAAAAAAAGTGACACATATTCTGCCATCTGCAACGGCTCAGAGACCACTGTACCGTCTTGTTTTTTCAAAGTGCGAATGCTGTTTTTTATACGTCGCACCTGAACCGATAGGTAAAAGAATTTTGAGTTACGGTCTCCAAGTTTCGCCCAATTACAATGAGCCTTTTCAGCCCAAAGTTTTTCGTGCATCTCCACTGCTTTCAAGAGCTTAGTTTTCGCCTCTGCTTCTCTGGAGTATAACTCATCAGACATCCCTACCTGGTCGATAGTTCGTTGGACTTCCTCCACTTCTTCAGTAGCATCTTTAAGAGCTACATCCAAGTTAGGGAAAGTCTGTCTTGCCCACCCTTTTAGAGCACTCTTCACCCCCTTAATTTATATGCCAGCCTGCCAATGGGACCACCCCTAACCTCCCTAGACCACACATCGCTCACCATGTCCTCAAAGGATTCCTCTTCCATCCAAAAACGATGAAATCTGAAAGGTGCATTTCGAGGCTTAGTAATCGCTGCCGAGGAAAAAAGGATTGGAGCATGATCTGAAATTGATCTATGGAGCACCTTCTGACCACAATCACCAAAAACTTCCAACCATTGAGCATTGAAAAAACTTCTGTCAAGCCTTGCCGCCACATGTCCTCTACATCTATTGTTAGTCCAGGTAAATTTGGACCCCTGGGACGGAGAGCTTATCAAATCACAAGCATCCACCATGGCCTGGAACTCTGCCGTGGCACCCAGATTGAATCTACCAGGACCCCTCTTCTCATGAGAATACAACGTGGCATTAAAGTCCCCTAGAGCAACCCATGGAAGGGACAGGGCAGCCACAATGCCCATCTCCACCCAAAGATTCCTATGCTCTGCCCTGAAACACGAGGCATGAATCACAGAAACCACAACCTGCTGACCATTCCATTGCATTGAAACTGAAATCATCTGCTCTGAGGACTGCACCACCACAGGCCTCGCAAGAGAATTTTTCCAGACTACCCAGAGGTTTGGCACTTTATCAAGACGGGAATTATGGATAATTTTGGTCATGAATCCCAGACGATTAAAAAAAAAGGCAGGGAAAGACACTGAATCCACCATGGGCTCTGCAATACACACCACATCAGGGGAGTGATCAAAAAGAAAAATATGCAAAGCTTTAGAAGCCGCTGCCTTTCGAACACCTCGGATATTCCAATAGAAAATCCGCATAATTAAAAAGATGTTCCATCAGACTTGTCTGACCTCAAGGTCTGACCACCACCTTTCTTTTTCTTTTTCTTTTTCTCCCCTGCTTCGGTCCCTTTCTCAATCATCTCTGCCGCCTTGTCGACAGCTTGAACACCCATCCGAGCAATCTCCTTCCTGCTCAAAGGGAGCTGCAATGGGGCAGTATATTCCCTATTCATCGCTGTACGACCCCCCTGTTGGTCAGACCTCCTCGAGAACTACCTAGGTACACCCCTGTCCTCTTATGACGAGCAGAAACTCTCACCCCACTCTGAGAGGAGGGTGCCATGGACTTGCTCACCTGCTGGTGAAGCTCCAATGGACCAGTGGTTGAAACTGAACCAAACTGGTTCGGTTCTCCTTCCTTGACCGTATCATGGTCTGATTCCTGCCCAGATTCAGAGGAAGACTCCCCATCAGACCGGCCCACCTCATCATCAGAAGATACCAAATCCTTCTCTGAATCAGAAGATTCAGAGTGTATCTCCTCCCTATTCTGAGATTCCGTATTTAATATCTCCCCCTCATGAGCCATTTCCAGATTTTCCAAAATAGGAATGATGGCATTGTGAGTGGGAGAAATCAATTCAATTAAAATCTCACCCTCCTCCACATTTGGTAACTGAGGTGAGGAATTAATGGGAATAACAGTGCCCTCCACTACTCCATCAGTATTTACACGTTTTGGATTTAAATTCACAAAATCGTGATCTATTCTTTCCAAAGAAGTGATGTTTCGAACCGGTGAGTTACTTGTTCCCGAGTTGACTCTGTCTTCTTCATACACCACCCCTGGTATCCCTGCCTTGTCTAGAGCATTCAATCGCTCGTCACAGGCCTTCTTTTCTCAGCAGGCATGAACTTGATGGCCCAGTTTTTTGCAGAAACCGCATTTCCCCAATGAATCCTCGTAGATCAACTGTTGCTTGAACCAGAACAAAGTTTGAGTCCTGTGTCTTTATGCTCAACTTGATTTCCTCCAGCCTTGGAACCCCCACTTCCATCTCCACCAGAACACGAGCATAATTTCTGTATATAACGCTCTTGGTGTGTTGATCGAGACCAACTGGCCTCCCTACCGCCTTGGCCATTGTCAATAATACCTTTTCATACCAATATTCCAGAGGAAGATCTGGAAATCGCACCCAAACCAGGACCTTATTGATCAATTTTTCATGGATGCTAAAATCTGGACGCCATCTTTGAAACCGAACGAGTTGACCTCCAATCTTCACAGGGCTTCGCTTCCACATCTGGGCCATGTCATGCTCAGACTCAAATTGGAAGATCGTGAAGAACGTACCCATGGGTATCATCTTCACTTTACCTTTCAGTTTCCAAGAGTCACGGGCTTCTCTGCGAACATCATCCAGGGAAAGAAAACGAAAATTGATTCTACCAATCAGAGCAAATCGATATTTTAGTAATCTATCCTCGTAAGCCTCCTGGGGGATGATCACCTTGGTCGAATTCCCTGCATGAACAGGGTCGGGTAGTTCATCCACCATCGGTGTGTTTGAACCAATCACATTAGCATAAGATTTGTGTTTTACTTGATCAGTTGGGGCGATCACTTTTGCAGAAGCTTCGGTATCAGAACCAACAATGGAGGCGAAGGATTTATTTGCGACAGAAGCCCTTACCCCATCCAAAACCGCCTGCTCCATGGGAGGTTGAGCCTTCCAAAAGTCCGTTAACCGGAGTTGCCTTCCCCTATCCGGTGGGAAGCTACCTCCTGGATCATTCCCTGTGACTGTGAGAGGTCTCTCAGACATCTCTCTCCCTAGTAGAGGCGTTCCTCTTCAACCTTCTATCTCACTCATACTAGGCTCATACTTGATTCTTTTTATGATAGAATCAATTTTATCTCATATGGCATTCAACCATTTACCTGGTTCTCACGATATTATCGCTTCGTTGTAGGTTATGGGATTGAATACTTCTTCAACCTTTATATTAATTGTGTGACAAGATGGTTCACATAGATAAATGTAGTAATCATCTAAATAAGTTGGGAGTGATCTTATTCTTTTACTTCCGCTTACCTAAGTTTCTGGTCTTGTCCTTGATGATCAGCTTGAATTTCAAGGACTTGGATTCCTCGATAAAAATTTTCTGGTTCCACTTGAGGGTCATTATTGTAGTCATCATTAATGACATATAGAGCTTCTGTATCCTTCTTATGTGGTTCCTCTTCTAGTTTCTTTAGAAATTTCACGTCATAATTCTCAAGTATTACTTTTTCAAGGTGATAGAACCTATATCATTTTGATCCTGTACGACATCCTATGAACTTGCATCTAACTATTGTAGAATCCAACTTACTTCTATTTTTCTCAAGTATTAGTACATGGGCCATTGATCCCTACTTCCTTAGATTTTCTAAGTTTGGTTTCCTAGCCTGTCTACAATTCATAGGGCGTAGTCTCAACAAATTTAGTGGCAATTATGTTTAAGATATAATTTATTGTGAGAATGACCTCTCCCTAGAACTTCTTGGAGAGAGAGAAATACAATAACATACAATGTTTTAAATTAACTAGCATTATGTTTCATCTTTCACAGAAATACAATAACATACAATGTTTTAAATTAAGTAGCGTTATCTTTCATCTTTCAGCCACACCATTCTATTTTCATATGAAAGATATAATATTTTTTTTAATGATTCCATGCTTAAGAAGCTCCTTATATGACTGTTTTTATGCTTTTAATTGATCAAAGATACTCTTTGTTCCAACTCTAATACTTTGTTATTATAGAAGTCTTTTAGAATCAATGGAGAGAGAAAGCCAACTCTGTGGCCCAGTGGGTTTCTTTGGGGTTGAAAGGGGTCTTCGCCAGGGTGACCCACTGTCTCCCATTTTGTTTATCATTGCTGAGGAAGTTCTTTGTTGAGGGTTGCAAACTCTGTCATTGGAAAAGAAGATTCGGCCACTACCAGGCCCTAGGGGTGTGCAGACCCCATCTCACTTATTGTATGCTAACGATATCTTCCTCTTCATCAATGCTGATCTAAGAGGTGTGAAACATCTTAGGATATTTCTGGACAGGTATCAGTCATATTCAGGTCAAATTATTAGCATGGAGAAGAGTAAGCCTTTCTTGGGCAAGATTCCAGCACAGCAAAAGGGTTGCATTAAAGCTCTCATTGATATTCCAAAATGCAAGTTCCCTGCCAGGTACTTAGGAGTTGAGATCTTTAAAGGTAGAGTAAAGAAGGACCTGATTTTGCCACTAGTTGATAAATTCAAAGCTCGGTTAGCGAGCTAGAAAGGTCAGATGCTGTCTTTAGCAGGTGGAGTGGAGCTGGTCAAGTCGGTAATGACCAGCATTCTGATTCATAATTTTGTAGGTTATTTGTGGCCGACTGACTCTATGGTTCTCATGGAAAGATGGATCTGCAATTTTATCTGCAGCAGTGAAGCGGACTCTTCCAAAGCGATCACAGTTAATTGGGGAAAGGTTTGTCATACTAAATCTGAAGGGGGTCTAGGGATTAGAAGACTTAAGGATGTTAATATGGCTATGTTGGTAAAACTGGCATGGCCTATTAAATCTGATTAGTCAAAGGCAAAGGGCATCCCTAAAAAAACCTATGTATAAATGTTCTTCTATATAGTCTGGGATTAAGAAGATCTGGCCTTTTGTGGAATCAAAAGAGCAATAGGTGGTTGGTGATGGGGAGGATATTTCTTTCTGGAAGGATAGCTAGTGTTCAGAGAAAACTATTGTGGAAGAGATTTAGCTTATAGCAGGTTGCCAAATGGATGCAAAGGTAGCAGATTTTATTGTCAAGGGGAAGTGGGAACTTCCTCTGGTAACATCTTCTGTCCTTCAAAATAGCTGCTTTACTATCCATAAGATTCCTATTGCTTCTGGTGTACAGAAGGATAGAAGGATTTGGTCTCCTACGTAATCTGGGGTTTTTTCCGTATTTTCGGCATGGGAGGAACTACTGTCTAAATCCCCAAAGGTTCCCTGGCACAAATCAGTTTGGATGGATAATATTGCTCCTTGAGCATCCACTTTTGGGTGGTGCCAAATCCATGGTAGGGTTCCTATGGATGATAATGTTCAAAATTGTGCTATTTCTTTGGTGTCCAGATGCTCTTTTTGTCATGCAGCAACAGAGACCATGGATCATATGTTCTTGAATTGCAATTTTTCAACTATAGTCTGTTCAAGGTTGTTAAATGTTTTTGACATGCAGTGGATGGGTTTACCATCTATTCAAGAACTATTCTCATGGTGGAAGAGAAAGGCTAGAGTGGTATCGCTAAAGCAAATCTGGGCTGTGTCTTTGATATATGGTTTGAATCAGATTTGGTTGGAAAGAAATCATAGAAGATTTGAGAATAGTAGCAGGTCACCTAGTTGGTAGTAAGAGATATTTTTCTGGATTTGTAGGGTGTATCTACCTTAGCTCTAGTGGTTTGTGTGACAGTGAAGGATTTGATGACTTCAGCCTCCCTGAACCTAAGTCGAGCTCTACCTAAATCAAAAGGAATTACAGAAATTTGATGGGAAAGACCTCCTATTGGTTGCAGTAAAATTAATGTGGATGGGTGTTCCTTGGGCAACCCCGGAAATGCAGGCACTGGAGGGATTATTAAAATTGTTCTAGGAGCCATTGTGAGGGGCTTTGCTTCATTTGTTGGTATTGGTACCAATTTTGATGCAGAGTTTGTGGCTGTCTTTGAAGCCATTCGTCTCTCCAGGTTACTGTGGGTAAAGTGGTTTATCATCGAGTGTGATTCCAAGGCAGTTGTTTGGTGTGTTGTGAAGCAAGTAATTCCATGGAAATATATGCAGCTATGGCTAAGTTTTTGAAGGTACTTGGAATCAACTCGATGGAGCATTCAGCACTGCTTTCGAGAAATAAATTCAGTGGCTGATGGATTGGCCCAGAATGCAGCAACGGCCTTTATCTCAAATCAATGGGAGAGTCCTCCCAGTTTTTCTGTTTATAATATTGAATGGGATGCTATGGTTAAACCTCGTTTCAGGTTTTCTTGATCTTGGGGTTGGCTATTATGAGGATCTCGATTTCCCCTCTGTTGATGGCAATGCCGAAGGTGGAGGTGGAAATTGAGTCAATGTGAATTTACCCCTATTGGGTTTTGTACTATTTCATGTTTATATATTTTTTTAATATATTCTTTTGCTGACCTTAAGCAAAAAAAAAAAAAAAATTGGAGAGCGAGAGCAACAACTATATTCCACAATCACGGAATTGCTCCCTGTTTTCTCTCCATCCTGTTATGCTCTCTTTGATCTATTCTTCAGGGATAAGGATGAGGCTACGTGGTCACATCTCTAACATAGCCTAAATCCCAAACCCATCTTTCTTTTGCTCATTTTATGTGTGGATATCTCAGCAAATTTTCATCCGTTAATCCTATACAGGTTAACTCGGTTGCTGACCTCCTCTTGTCCAAAAAGATCAATATCACAACCTCTCTGCCTTGAGCTCGGCGTATCTAGGAATTATTCTGGAAAGCCTCATCAAATGGTTTCCTCAAACTCAACATCGCCGGCTGTTCTCTTGGAAACCCAGGCCGATTAGGATCTGGTGGTATAATCAGGGATGGGAACAGATCAAATATGGTATGCTTTGCCATATATGAGGGAGTTGAAACCTATTTCACAGCAGAATTTGCTACTTTCTTCCATGGTCTCAAATGTGCTCTCAACAGAGGTAACAATAATCTATGGATTGAGTGTGACTCCCAATCAGTCGTGCGCTGCATTAAAAACCATCATATTTCCTGGTGTTTTCAGCAGCAATGGAGGCCTTTTGGGCATTATTTGGACAACACTGATTGGAAATTTCCCACTGCTACAGAGAGACAAACGCAGTCTCTGACAAGCTGGCTAAGCATGCTGCTTTAAATTGCTCCTCAAATTTTTGGGACTCTTGTCTGGGTTTTATTCTCTCTGATCTCCAATGGAATAGTTAGAATAGGCCAAGATACAAATTCATATAATTTTTTGGTTTTCTATTTGCTTTGTCTTCTTCCTCTTCTGATGGCAATGCCAAAGGTGGAGTAAGATTCCAAAGAGTTGATTTGTATTCTCTTTTTCTCTTCCATTGTAATGCAATTTTTGCTGACCTTTTGCAAAAAAAAAAAAATATCTCGGCTAAGTCTAAGAATTGCAGTACATTTCCATCTTTTCCTGTACATTTACATTTACGTCCTAAGGTGTTGCTCATAAAATTAACCATTCTCAGGTTCCCATCATGCCCCCAAGAATTCGTTCTGGAAGGCTACCATATCAAGGTCCCATGGGGTTTGTAATTCACAACCTGGCCTCCTCCCTTTATAGAAGGTGTCATGGCCAGGTTAGAGTTTAGAATCATTGCCAAACACAAGTTTGACCTATTTTTCGCATCCTAAACCTTAAGAATTTAGTATATATAATTAACTACCTATTTTTCATATTGGGAATCATCTCAGACCATATCTGGATCCAAACATTACAACCAATATCTTAGTATACAAAATAACTCTGAGTATGAACTTGCTTAAGATCCCAAGTGAATAATCAATACTTATATCAATAATTGTTCTAAATTATATTTGTTTATTGAGTGGACTAGTGGAACACAAAATTTTTATTATTTTGAAGATTATTTTCTCAAAAGATAAATCTGAGAGCAACTTCACATTCTAAACGTATAAAGCAGCTTAAGGGAAAATATATATGTCCTTACAATCTTATATATATGTCCTTACAATCTTTCCATTAGATAAATGAAGAAACTTTTATTATAAATTATGAGAAAGAAACATGATTTAATGCATTCCTACATCTAAACAGGTTTAATGCATGTTCTACTTTGGAACATTAGGGGCATGAAGAAGGTTGTTACGAAGGTGACCTTAGGAAAATTGTCGAGGGACCATAATTTGGACGTTCTATGCATAGCGGAACCAATGTTAGAGGTGACTTCGTTTCTTAGCTTATTTTTTAATATATTAGGCTTTGAGGCAGAGTTTATTCACAATTGCAGGACAGGGGAAGTGCCAAATCTTTTGTCTGTGTGGAAGAGGAAGATGCAGAGGCCGATTGTAATCTCTATGTCGGAGCAACAAATTAATGTTTGAGTTTCTTGGTTGGAGAATAACATCTGCTTGCCGGTAGTGGATGCGAGTTGTTTCAGGGCTATTAGATGAGACTTGTGGATGGAGCTTGCGGCTGCAGCAACAGGAGAGCCAGTATTTCTGGGATGCCGCTTTATAGTTTCTCAGTATATTGGTGGCCAACTTCCCTTATAAAATGCCTCAATAAATGGATGCAAAATTTTTTCGGGACAAGTGATGTGGAGAATACCAGAGCAATAACAATGAAATGAGACACACTTTGTCAGCCAAAGGAGGAAGGGGGTTTTGGTCATAGAAGGCTTCGGGATGTCAATAAGGCTTTAATTTCCAAGATGGTTTGGAAGAAAACATGAGGACACATACATGAGCAGATTATTTTGGGCAAGGTTTCTTTCCAGCCAGGGGGCATTTGAAAATGGGATATAAAACTTCTTCAATTTGGCCGGGTGTGCGAAGATGTAGGAGTTTTTTCAATGAATGAAAGATGGGTGGTTGGGAATGGAAGGAAAATTAATCGATTTTTGAAAGGATAGGTGGCTAGGACCCTAATCCATCCAAGAGTAGTAAGAGTTGAATGAGAACATGTTCAACAATTCCAAGCTTCTGGTTGCTGATTTCATATCTCATGGGGAGTGGAAGATTCCAGGTGGCACTCAAATTTCTTAAAGGAAATATTTGAGGAGATGAGGGGAAGTGTCTGAAACCATTGAACATATCTTCCTTCAATGTAAATATTCTTCGAAGGTATGGAAAAGGGTGGTGGAGTGGTATAATGTGTTGTGGCATAAAGAAAATTTGATTCTTGATTTGATAAGATGGTGGAGAAACTAGGGGCGTGGATGGTCCTTCAAGGGGCCGTGGGTGGTAGGAGTGATGGCGATAGCTTCCACAATTTGGGCGAAACGCAATGGAAGAGGTTAGGAAGATAGGGAAGTTCGACTGGGATGGTTTTGAAGATAATAAAAAATGAGATCAGCCTTGCTTGCTCTAAAAGTAAGTTTAAGATAAAGAATACTTCTGATTTCATTATTTGCAAAAATCTTAACTTACCAACATCAGCAGCATCTTTAGGGATAAACATGGAGATCTTCTGGTGTAAGCCTGTAAGGTCATAGATTAAATTAAATGTGGATGTGTGCTCACTTGGGAATCCTTGTGGAGCGGGGGGAGGCGAGGTTTTTTGTAGTAATGAGGGGAAAATGCTGATGAACTTTATGGTGCACATTAAGCATCATAAAAGGTATTCAATATGCTAAAGATCTAGGGGTTTTGAAACTATGGATAGAATCGGACTCAGTTGCAGCAGTTATCCTATTTCAAAATAAAACTATTTCATGGTTTGTAGCTCAAGAATGGGCTAACCTCAAGTCTTTTCTTGATTCTATGAAGTGAAAATCACCCACTGTTTTGGGAAAACAAATCCAATTGCGGATTTCTTGGTGAAAGAGGAGGCAAAAAATCAAAACTCAAGAATGGTTCCCTTGCCCAGGCATATCTCTGACGAGATGGCAAGGGATGCAGCTACAAGACCAAGATATAGGCTTATTATGAGATAGCGGTTGTGAGTTCCCACTGATGGCAATGCAAAAGGTGGGGACTCACTTCACTATTTGTATTTGTTTTATTCTTTTCTTTGTTTTAATTTTCTTTTCTTTTTAATATAATCTGACTTTTTAGCAAAAAAAAAAAAAAAAAAAGAAAGAAAGAAAGGAGAAAGAAACATGAAACCAATTGAAATTCTTCAAAAAATGTATTTTTGCCAAAAACTCTCAAATGAGCTTCAAGTTACATGATCGCCATTGACGGGAGTTTCCCCATCACCTATTTGAAGTTCTACAATATAAAAGAGAATGAGAAGTGAAAGCGCAAGAAGATACCTTAATGCAAATGAAACCTATTATGTGTAAGATCGGCTCATGAATTGATTGTAACTTGTCTCCCTACAAATATAAAATTCACTAAACACTATTTGCATTTATTTCTTCAATGTTATACATACGAGATGAATTATAAACCAATTATAAGAAAATCAAAGATTAAAAAAATACTGAAGAAAGACTAAGGCTGCATTTGGAAGTCATTCAGTTCTAGAAATGACATTTCGTGTCAAAACCAGAATTTTCCCGTTTCGATGTCAAAATTCTATTTTGGAACGAAACTCCAATGTTCATTTCTTGTTTCTAGCCTTCTTTTTTTACCTGGTTCGTTTAAAAAAAAAAAAAATTGAAAAAACGAACTGTGGACACCAAATGGAAGATTCTATGTTCTTGTTCTCATAAAATGAAAAAATGCTGAAAATATTTTTTCGAATGACTAGCAATCGCAGCCTAAAAAGGGGCATGGGGTAATATTCTATCTGCTAAGAATGAAGGTTAGCCGTGTAAATTCTTTAATAAACACTAACTGATTCCTTTAATTTTCCCCATAGTTTCCCTAATTAAATGGAATTCTAACTGGTTGATCTCTCGCATTAAATTTTTTTTATTTTAAATATTATTTTATAAGCAGTTCTACTTATCCCTTTTTCTTTTAAGGGATGATTCTGCCAGTCAGTGTCCTCCATTTGAGAAGATGGACCCTCATCTTCTTGGGCAAGGTCAGCGGTAAGGGGCAAGTTGAGATCGCGATGAGCCTCTTCCACAGGTGGATAGAATTTAATTATAAACTGCAAGTTTATTACTAAAATATTTTCCTTTTCTTTTTCTTTTTATAATAATTATAAACTTCAAGTATATGAAAAGAGTCTTAGTTACGATTTTGACCATCTAATTGTGGTTCTGAAAAATAATAATAATAATAACTACTTGGATTTTCTTAAACATTTGAAATCATGGATTTTAGAAAGTGATGGTTTTTCTAGAATCTGTGAGCTTAGTTTGATTCTAATTCTTATCAATTGACGTTCCGGGTTTAAAGCCAAACCAGAAAAATGGGGCAGTCCTTTTGGGTTGGACTACCGGTCCATATCAAAACTATTTTTTTTATGTAAAATGGAAAAATTTTGAAAATAGTTTTTTGTTAAGAGATAAGATTATACATTTATTGAACTAATCATTATTCTAAGATAAAGAAGAACAGAAATCTTGGGAAAAGGTTGGGTATGCCACTGGTATACTGTAAGCCATCGCCCACTGTATCTATCTCTCTCTTCCCTTTTTGAAATGACCTTCTTATCCTTCCTGTATGATACTCTATCCTGTGCCCCCATTGGTGTTGTCCGCTAACTTATCGTAAACCGACGGCATGCCTATCCCTCTCCCAAAAGTCATATTTTCTATATTTCATGAAATGACATTTTCATGTTCATAAACCACCGACTAGGGAGAAGAATAGAGATACACACCTCTAGTTTTCAGAGTTGTGAGAACCTCTAGCTTGTTCGCACACACTGTCCTTGTGTTGAAAAGACAAGTACAAGCTCTAGAAGAGAAATGGAAATTTTGCTTAGTGTCGGAGAGAAGCAAACTCAAAGTAGAAAAGAAAATAAGAGAGGAGAAAAAAGCACCCAAAAGCAACAGGGAGGGAGAGGGGTTTTGATCGGGTAGCTAATGATCAAATCGTCCCCTTTCCCTGCTGTCCGCCTCTATTTATAGAGATTGGATCCTCTTAGCTAGACAACTTCTTCTAGAAGTTTTCTATTTCCTTATAAAGAAGTAAGGCATAAGTGATCTTTGTTGTTTATGCAAAGGGAAAAAAAAATGATCTTTGTTGCATAACCTATTTTAATATTTCATGTAACTTCAATGAACCCTTTCTATTTTTGTAAATAATTTCTAAAGGCATTAGGAATTATATTAAGTCATATCTTAATAAATGATTATATATTAACCCCTCCTCCATTATAAGATATATTCTTTACAGGACAATAGAATTGGACTTTCATCACATTTTACCTTAACCTAAAAGTGTGTCACTAGCTCAATTAAATAGTCAAATTGTTTAGAGAATATTTTTATAAATGTATAATTACTAATTATTTAATAAAACATACAACCAAGGGCATGTTTTGTCAAAGAAAAATTCATCCTCATACAAAAATCTAAATATATGTATTGGATTCCTTAATTTGGTAAATAAGACATCATCTGATCCTAGGGCCATTTGTACCAACCTTAGACTGCCTACCAAAAATACAATCCATAATTGGGAACACCAACTTATAGATTACTTATAATTGTGTCTGTTTGTTAAGATCTCTAATATAATCTAATTTCAATATAAATTTCAATAAATATAAATTTTAAAATTCCTCACTCCCCAATATATGTTTTCTCTTATATATAAATTGCAAAGATGAAATAAAAAGAACGAGTCAAAGGCAATCAGAATAAAGCAGCTTGAAATACTTGAAGTAGGGTCCATGGCATCTAACTTGTTACTTCTCCATGGTTTCTTCTAATAAGAGTAAAGTCACCTCCAACCTTTTTAACTATACAAGCTAAGAATATCAGTAAAAATGATTCATTTTCTCCCTTGCGTGAATGGAATTCAAATTGGTTCATCTCTCAAATCCATTTTTTACTTTTAAGAATAATTCTTTGTGTCTCTTATGATCTTTAAGGAATGATTCTTTGCTTCTCTTTTGCGATGCTTTAAATCTATTGAAGACATGCATCTTTGGTAGCTTGGTGAGTATAGCTGAATCCCAATAAAGGGGTACCATAAATTCTGTGTACTCGAATGTTTGTGCAAACTTTGGAAGATCTCTATTGAATTTTAGAATGTAGGGAAGTATTTCTTATGGGGGAGTGCAGTTTCTATGAATGCACAAGGGACAATGGGATAGAGATGTCATTTTTTCATTTTATAAGGGACGGACTGATCATTTCGACCTCCTCATTAGTCTGGGCATAAAGGTCAGACTCCCCCATAAAAACATTTTTTCCCTAAAATGTATTATGGACATCAATTATATGATATACTGTGTATATATCCCCCTTTTTTTCACTAAAATTCATTGAATTAAGAAGAAAAATGAGAATGTACAAGACGCTAAAGACCTGATGGTAATGGTGGAGTAAGCTAAGACCTGATGGGCCTATGAATAAGCCATTCCAATTTAGGGATAATTAGTGTTACCCTGTTACGGATTGGGCACTTCTGTTCAGATTTAGTTCCTGTATACACCAAGGAAAATTTGAACTTCATACTAGGCAATCAAGTAATGTTTCCAGAAGAATGCATTGTTTGATTCAACTACAACTTCAATATTTTAGTTTATAACAATTTTTTAGGCTTTTTTGACTGCAAGGTGATGTGAAGGTAAAGGAAGGAAAATTTTCAAACTTAAAAAGGAAAATCGTTGTAATCATGACCCAATGTGATTATATCACCAACTCCAAATTATTTCATATTTGGTTAATAAATTTCTTTTTTCTTTGCATCCATAACCCTTACCTATAAAATTTTGAATAAAATTACATTTAATCCATAGAGAATTCCTATATTTCAATTGTAACTGAATTAGGAACTTGAGACTGTTATAGCCTGCATATAGTTGTATTAGCTCTAAGATTGAGTCAATTTTTTAATGAAATTAAGCTTTGGCTTATTGCATTTTATGCTGGAAATTATCACAGTTTCATATTTTACTGTTTCAGGGCTTCTCCACCACGGTGCTGCTGCTTTTGAATCTGGTGGATTTCTGTCATACCACTTTCCCTTCTTGCTTTCTATCTTCCTTTTTTTTTTTTTTTTGGCTAGAATACTGCAGTATGTGTTATATGGAGTATGGTTTTATAAGAGCATGCACTCTGATTTGTACTAACCTTGTAAATTGTACATGGTGATGTCTCATGTTTTTGTGGTTATGTTCTTAGAAGATTTGTTTGAAGCACCTAAGAATTGATGGATAGGTTAGATATTATTGCGGCAAGAAATCATCATAGATTGCTTTCGCGTCCTACAAAGAGGAACAAACAAAAGAGAGTGAGCGCCACACTGATCCGGCAGGAGAATCTTCAATGCCTAAGTTAGATTTCTATGCAAATAATTGTTCCACTAAGAATGGAAAAGTTTCGATCTTTCTAAAGGGGGATTTACCAGGGTATTTATAGCTGCGAGATGCCAACAACCGAGAGAGTCCCAATCTAGCAGCGTCCGATCACTAGTAGAAGTCCATATATGGCAAGAGTAATAGTAGGAGAGTGAATCGGGAGGATATCACAATTATGGGAGATCCATGTATTCCACATATCCTGGGGGATACTGTGAGATATCCTTCCTTCTGGGGAGGATCCATATCCTGCTAAGAGTCCTTTCCTTATTAGGAAAAGTCTATTCCATTCCTACTAATCACATGCTAGATCAAGAATATTCGTTAAGAGGGTGCATCATGTGGAAGTGTCATGGGCCTCATATGCCGAGACCTGGATCAGGTGGTACGGTTTCCAACCTACTTATCCCGAATGACCGATTGTGTGTGTCGCTTTCCACTTGGTCGGAGGTGCGGCCTTGGGTTTGTCATGCAATCATGGTTCTGGTGTTGTCTCGAGTTATTAGTTGTTTAGATGTCACGCGGTTCTCAAACGCATCACTTAGACTAGTGCTATTCAGTCGCTCGGTAATTAGTCCACTTTACCAATGTTGATCGGCCAGGCTACAAACTATCCTAGGTAGGAGTTGTCTTACGAGAATATAGTTCGATTGTGACCGAACCATTCATCCGGGACTGCACCAAGGCCATCTATGCTCTCATACCAACCCGCTCGGTTTAAGTGGCACGCCCTCCGGTGGTAGCTTATTTATTTATCCATAACAGATGCAATGTGTTTGCATATGTATGGTTATCTTCTTGTGAAGGATCGTAGTAGCAATGGTAGACTAAAAAAAAAAAAAAGTCTTACAATTTAATTTTGAGATCTCAAGGGGGGATGCAACCATAGAAACCTGTTACTGTTTATGGGATCATGTTCAAATGCTTACAGGCATTATGCCAATCAAGCCAAGTCTAGTTTCAAAATAACTCAACCTGTTTCTTTTATACAATTGAAGGACAAAAAGAGGGAAAGAAAGAGAGAGATTTTTTTATGATCCGTATATTGATATCGGCGATACAACATCAAATACATACGTTAAGGCTATGTATGATTGCGAGGAAAATTTAAAGAGAAGGGAAGTGAAATTTTTAAACTTAAAAATGATACTTTTTGTAATAATTACCTCAAGTGATCCCACGTGATTGTATAAATTATAAATTAACAACAACCACTAAAAAAAAAAATTAAAAAAAAATTCTAAAGGCCGTAGCTGTGGTTGGAAAGGGACAATATGAACCCAGGGCTCAATCTAAAAATAACAAAAGATATAGAACAACATATAATATTAGATGTCTAAGGCCCTCTTTGGTATCATTTTTCTTTTTGATTTTTGTCTATTTAACATAAAGTATTAATGAAAACCTTTTTTTTTTTTTTATCAAAACATAAAAATGGTTTGGTATTTTTGTGAGAAATATATTTGGTATCCCTATGTGTAAAATAGGTTTTTGAATAAATGAGTGAAGAGATGTCCCCTTCACCCATCTTCCTCATAACTCTCTTTCTCCAATCTCCACTTTCTCTTTTGTAATTTACTGCAACTTCTTTCCCTCTCATCCATCCTCTCCCTTCTCCTCTCACTTCTTATTGATCCTTCTAAAGGGCCAACACCCGTGGCTGTTGCGTGTGGTTTGTCACGGCTAGTGGGCAATTGGTCAGTCCTCTTCTCTTCCACTTGTAGATCTGAATACTTGTAGAAAATATCCTTACAAAAAAAAAAAAAAAAAAAAAAAAAGGCTGCAATCGGTTGATGGAAGGAGAAGAAAAGAACGGAAGTGGGGATCGGCTACTACTAGACTATCGCCGGCAATAACTTCCATCACCAGAAGTGACGGATTTGCAAGGAGGAGAACAAGTGTGCCGACAGTTGAGGGTAGGGATGGAGCAGAGATGAGTTTCTACTTGTTTTTCTTAGAATAGAACGAAATGACATTTTTACCCTAGATTTTGGGAGGGATAAACATGTGCTCATTAATGTTCAGCACAAAAACAACTACAAATGGTTTTCAGTGAAAAATCAAAAATGGCGTTCAAGTTCTTTTTTATTTTTGTGTTTTTTCAATATTTTTTAAGGGAAAAAGAAAGGAATGCTAGCGAGATAGAAAGGTAATACAAATGTTAGCATCTATTGGCCATTAGATTAGATAGATCAGATCTATGCCATTGATTAAATATAGTGTGTATCTAATCTATCTATGCTGCTCTCCCTTACTATCTTTGTCTCACCGTCACCATCTCTATCTCCGTCACCATCATCGATGTTTCCTCCAAAGACTCATCATCACACCTGAAACCAGCATTCATCTACATCTCTGGCTTCCACTCCCTCCTTTCTTCGTCTTCTTTGCAGGAACTGAAATCGTCCCTGCCGCTGCTGTTGATCCCCAAACTGGTGTCTTCTTCTTGTGTCATCATCATCTTCGCAGGTCCAAGAGACAGATCCCCAAAAACCCATTGTAAAAGAAAGAAAAATGTAAAAATCGAGATGGGTTTTGACAAAATAAAAGAAATCTTCAAAATTTTTGGTTCCTCAGCAGATTTCTCGTCTAAGAGCAAGAACCTGAAGAAAAAAAAGGAAAGGAGAAAAGACAGAGTGGGTAAAAACAGAGAGATACAATCTTGGTAAGCAAGAATCTGAAGAAAAAAAAGGAAAGGAGAAAAAAACAGAGAAATACAATCTTGATAAGCAAGAATCTGAAGAAAAAAAAGGAAAGGAGAAAAGACAAAGTAGGTAAAAACAGAGAAATACTCATTGTGAAAACTGGAATTTCATCAACTGTAGAAGAGGGGTTGAGAGGATAACCCACAAAATCAAACGAAAAAGGGGGAGACGATGAAGAACAGTTCCTCTCACTCTCTGGATCCCTCTTTCTCTGCTCTTGTCTCTCGCTCTATGGCTGATTTGGAGGACAAAGAAGAAGAACGATAATGCCATTAAAATGGGTTAAAAATCGATCATTCATCGGAGGGAATGAGGGAATTGGTGTAAGGCGGTCAAATGATCAGTGCCGATTCCGATGTGAATAAGCCGGTCACTGGTCACTGGTCACCGTTCAGTTGCAAAGGGTAGTGGGAAAAGGGGGAAAGGAAAGGTGTAGCAACAATGAATTGAAAGTTTGTACATTTTCTCTCCATCCAACAACTTAATTTAAGTTGATGAAATCCTACAGCCAATATCATGCTAGTATTCATAATACATTTGTATCTCGCTAGCATTCCTATACCTCTCCCATTTTTTAAATACAAATAGGCTACATATATAATACCTAACGCATTCAAAAATGATTTTTGAGGCAAACATCAAAAAGAAAAATGATACCAAAGAGGGCCTAAATTAGGTCATATGAACATTGTGATCTGAAAATACTGCTCTGTATCTAAATTAGAGAAATGGAAACTAAAATTGTAAATGCCACAGAAAGTAGAAGGCCTGAGAACAATGACATGGATCCTATTTCCTTACCGACATAAGCAAGATTTCTCTGTTTCAGATTTCTAGTCGGTGAAAATTGAAAACTCCTTCATAGTTTCATACGACCTCAAATGGTTCGATAGCCCCCTTGAAACCATATCTTTTATTTATGAGAAAAACCTAGGAAATGATTTCCAACAAATACCTCTTTTATAATTCAAATGAGAAGTAAGAGCACAATATCTCCATTGCTCATCAATCTAGAATGCATGCCTATATACTCCTAGGCCTTTTGGAATAACTTATACTAGTAAGCAAAGCAACTAAATAACCACAGTTGGCTAAGACAAAACAAAAAATGAAGTCCTAAAGGATATACATGTGCTCCACTACTCCCTTCTGTTTTATTTTAATATTTATTATTTAGATCAAGTATTCGGAATTCTAAGAGCCTCTGACTCAGTGAAATAGATATTGGCGGGCCTCTTAACGTTAAATGAACTAGCTCCAAAAGGAAGAAAAGATTGTGTCTGTTTAGTAGGAAATAACTTGTTTACTATAATAAAACCCCTAGAACTGAAAGACTCAGAAAATATGTATAAGCTACTTTATATTTATCAACTAGCTTTGCCTCTGCCTCCCCAACCATTGCACAGAAAGGACAAACGAAGAAAGGAAGTGTAGGTAGCTTTGTCCTTTCAGCTATGAATAGTGTTCATCTGTGTTGGCTCTTTGGTGTTTAGGAACTTATATCATCCTTGATACCATCTACCCATTTTCAGCAATCAATACAAGGATCATCCTTAAAGTTTTGTCACTTTATACTTCATTGCTTCTCTTGCTTTTTTTGCTAAAGATCAGGAATTTTATTGAAGAAAAGAGAAAAAATACAGCTCAAAAAAACAATTTATAGACCCCTACCTTCGGCATGGCCATCAACAGGGGAGAATAAATTGAATAAAGATATAAACATTAGATAAACCGAAACCTAGGTCTCGATTCTGCGCCATGGGAAATCTCCGACCGAATGTGAGATGGGAAAGATATATTAACATCCGAATACCTTGATTTTCCTGCTTCCTTTGCAAGAAAATCTACTACGCAATCAGCTTCCGAAAACAGTGAGTTATCTTCCAGCTAATAGAATTCAGATAATCCTTCACAGACAACCAATCCTGAAAAACAAACCAAGGAATTGATTTGGATTAAAGTGCTACCACCACTGCTGCTGAATTCGTTTCCAATCTGTAATTCTTTGGCTTTAAGAATTCCTTCCATAAGAGCTGTGAACTCAGCATAGTAATTTGAGTGGACTCCTAAGAACTTTAAAGAACCCACCACCGAGCTCCTATGGTTACAGAATACACCTCCTGCTCCAGAGTTTCCTGGGTTACCCAGAGAATAGCCATCCACGTTTAATTTTGTCCAATTAAATCAGGTCTACACCAAAAAACTTCTAATATCGACAAAGGTTTTCCTAGAAGAGCTGATACCCCCAACTTGTGGCAACATGTCAAATCATTGGGACTCTTGATCACACCGACCAAGGAACCACAAGCCTCCTGCACCTCTCTTCTAATCTTCTCATAGAATATTGGACTGATTTTTGACACCCCTTTATAACGTCTTTCATTCCTCTCTCGCCAAATGTTATCAGTCACAATAGTAAAGCCCACTGACCATGGATCACACACTGTAATCACCCTACACTTCCTAATCCACCATTGTGCCAGTTGGGAAACATTATCAATATTTGACCAAGAAATACCAAAACAGTCCATAAATAATTTCCAAAAGGCTAGAGAGAAGCTACAATTTGTGAAAATATGATTAAAGGTTGCTTCTCTTGCTTTTTGATCAGGAACCAGCTATAATGTAGTAATGTTGATCTTAATTATTGCCTTTGTTTTAGCCACTCCCATTGTTGCTATTTTTATATATTGCTTCTGTTTATTAGTTATCTTCTTGTTTCAGCGTATTCTCTTTCTCTCATTCTAAGCAAACTATAACTAGGAGACCATTGCCAGCATGGTTTCAAGTTTTCAACCTGTCTTACATTACTTGGAACCCAACTGATACTGCTGGACTGGGTTTGTTCTTGTCAAAACTAAAAACAAATTGAAATTTTCTATTTTTCCCCTCGGTAAGTGAAGAAGTAATTTCTTGGACAAAAAATAAAAAAATGGGGCTGTACCCTGAAGGCCTAATAGATCACCCAAAACAGATCCAGCTATATAAGAGACAGGGGACACAACAATAGACATTTACATTGTTTACGGCACATTTGTTCACAAATATATTTAAATAATCACACACAAAAGAAGACTTAATTTTAGCAAATGAACTGTATACTGAACATAACCAACTCTTTTTACACCAAATAAGGTAAGAGCGAGGCAAAGACTTGAAGGCTAATAACAAATACTTGATCAGGCCTCAACCCCCCAGCCAGACCAAATGATGGATTCTTTGGCTTGGGATTCTCACAAAGCGAATTAAAACCCTCCGTCGACATTCCATTCTCTTCAGCCCAATGCTCCAGGGCTTGTTGACTGGTGATGACCACAGCAATCAGGAAGGATACAAAACTGTTAATTCCCATATCAGAAATGGAGAGAATGCAAATCAATTTGTTGGTTAGACAGTAGCCAAGAAGGAATAGTTAAAAGTGTAACAACAAAAGCCAATTACAGATGAGAAATTTATATGATCTGAGAAAGAATGAAGAGTATAATGAAAACTATGAACATAGATATCACCGATCCGTTAAAATGAACAGGGGATGTGCTGTTTTCTTCCCCACTCTAAGACATATTGAATCAAATGTTTTGTTGTTAATGAATAGGCTCCAAAAATTGGCTATCTTTGACCATCTCATAGGTTAATAGGTCATACACCATGTCTGCCTCCTTCCATGTTGCAAATTTTATCCCAATAGCCTTCTGCCATATGGAAAAGAAGGATTTGCTTTTGTCATCCTTTTTAAATGAAGTAAGAACCCTTGGCCTTATGGGCTGTTTTGATTGAAAAAGATGCAACAGGAGTGGCATGGCCTTGAATTCAAATAGGGGCATCATAGAGATATAATCCACAATGTACCCAAAAAGATGGATAGACTAGATTTTCCATGAGGTTCCCCAGCTTGGAAGAAAACTCTGTCACTATGGGCTTCAAAGCTTGTGGGTACAGAACAGAGTGACTTTCACTACAGAAAAATGGAACAATGAGGAGAAACTTACTATGAGTATGCAATGTTAAACAATTAGCATTTTAAGAAACCCCCAGAAGACACCTTTGTCAGACCTGAAAAAAATTAAAACCAGTGGCTAAGAATGTGAATATGTATTTATCTCATCTAATTAAACAAATGGATGATCACCAACAAAGAGTTGAATAGCAATGTCATTGCACATAAGAATGGCTACTGCACCTCATACAAATCATGAGTGGATAGTTTCTGTGTACATGTACTGGAGAAGCAGAGAATAGCATCCATAGCACACTGAGGTATTATTTCTTCCAAATTTACCTGAATATATCCTATCCAACACACGAGGAACAACGCAGAAAATTGTTGGTTTTAGCTACCCAAGGTCTTCAATCATCAATTTGACATCCTGAAAATGCAAACAAATGATTAATTTATAGATTTGGAATCTTTCTAGGTAAAAAAATATGGTTTAAAGACCAAATTATTATGCCATCTGCAACAAGCTTGTCCAGGTTGATCACCAGCCTAGACTGAAAAAAAAAACAAGCACTAAGATTGTGCTATTAAAAGATAAAATCAGTGATGAAAAGTTTCAGCTACCTAACTATTTTAGCCCGCCGCTGTCCTGTTCAGCAATCAGAGAAGACCTCTGCCCATTGGTCTCCAATTCTGAAGGTATCAGCCCTTGTAGGGTACTATGAGAAAGCACCCACATAGCCTCCTTGTCCTCCTTAGAAGTAAATGAAGTCTGTAGAGAAGAGTATATATCAGCAGTTCTACTGATTGTTGCACAACAGGGTTTTCCTACTCAGGAAAGAGAAATAAAGAAACCAAAAATCATTCTCTCAAACAATAAATTCCATCCCTCATGGGCTCCAACTCCATCTAAATCTCTTCATCACTCTTACCAGTTGAGCCATCACAAAAGTGCACATCAACAGGTCACAGGTCTCTCCATAAGGACCAACTTTGACTGCGAGAAACAAAATATAAGGGCCTAGCTGATATATAGCAGATGATATCTCCTCACTACTGCTGCTGATGGACCTTGTATGGAAATGAGTCTACCAACACAAAAAATTGAATCAATGTCCAGAAGAGGATTAGAAGCCGCCAATCTTTTTTCCCATCTTTAGAAAATCATGACCTTAATACCTCAAAGAAAGTGGTGCTTTTCACAACCCAGTAAAATAAAACATTGACCAATGCAAGATAAGTCCCTATAACAATTCCCATTGCAAAGATCTCATTGATGCTCCAACTGCCTGGTTTTGGAGATGGCTTCACACGATCTTTAGAAATGGTCATGATGGTCCCTGTTTAAGAGAAAATATATAAACTTGATACTACTTCACATGTGAATATATATGCTCCAGTTTAGATTACCAAGCATATATCGATTAACCATCAAGAAACAAATTTTATTTTTTGTTTCAATACCAGAAGAATTTTTAACTTGCAATGGAAAGTAAAATAAACAGAAACTCACAGACAAGCACAGGTTACAAAATATGAAGAAAAATTCTCACAGAAAAAGAATGTGGTTCTGAAACATGTTAAAATTGTCAAGAGTAAGGAGAAGAATTAAGGGACACTTTTTTGGGGGCTGCTAGTTTAACTCACATAAGTTTCAAAGTTGGCATGGTTTTCTCAAGATAGGTTTTAGTCCAACGAGAAATATTTTCAAATCTGTCATTATTGAGTCTCAATGAAATTCCAATCCCATCTGAGAAGCCATCCCCAAACACAGAAGAAATTTGGCTATGCAAGTGCGTTTTCAGAAAATGAAAAGAAACATAGTATGCTCAAGCACTAATGTGAGCATGGATTAGGATCTCTGATCACCATCCCAGCAAATCTTTTGTCTACGACTATTTGATGACAGCATAGGAAAGTAATTGAACATTGGCAGAATTTTATGCTCCACATTGCTTTCTCATTGATAACAAAAGAGTCTTAGAAATAAAACTGGAGCACAAAGAGAGATAATGGGGCCAACCAGGAAGAAACATATGCTAATTAGAACCAATTCACAATGAGAGAAAGACAGCCCAAGACTAGCAATGCATTCAGTTTTTCCTCTCACCGGAAATTATCAGTCTCAGCTTCAATAAAATTTCTTGCTCAAACCCATGACCTCAAGGTTTTGTGGAACAAAAAAGAGGAGAAACCATAATTCAGTATTGTTATTATTAGGACCATGAAAGGTGGGAAATCATACTCCCAGAACAATGCAGCAGCATAAAACCAAGCTGCAACACGAGCAAATCCAGTCAGTCGCCACCTTTTTTTATTTTATAAGTAGCAAAGTTGGAAACATAAAAAATGCAACGGCCATCTTACCACAATCCTTAAGGTTATGGATATAGCATAAAGGTGCAAACCAATGTAGAGTGAGTAGCAACTGAGACTGCTATCGCAATGTCTGGTTTCTTTAGAGCAGGTGCATTGTTTACACCATCTCCAGTCATTCCACAAATATGCTTCTTTTCTTGTAGAATTTTATCAATCTCATACTTATGCTCTGAAAGTTCAATATATGTAATGAATAAATCTAGTAAAAGGAAATATAAAGAATGGCATGGGAGGAGAAAGGTAAATGAGGATGCTCCACAGACAATCTCTGAATATTGTACATGGGATTCAACTACTAGGAAATATGCCAGCAAAGCAATCTGTCTTTTCAATGAGGTCATCGACCCCTCTATTACTGTCCAGCAATGAAGAAGCAGGATACATGTTTGTTCCAATGCCAAGACGCCGGCATGTCTCCTTTGCAATAGATAATTGGACACCTATTTAAGCCCAAGAAGAACTTAATTAATATTTTGAAATGCTTTAGCTGCACAAACTTTGTAGACTTTTTAACAATGAAGATTATATGTTATCATGAAAAGTAATTATTCAATTTATTTGTATCCACATGATAGATAATATTCAATATCTATTATGAGCACAATACAACATAACTGAATTAAGAAAAATATTTGGAAAATTAACTTAGAAAAATGAATGCTATTGGTTGAAAATCTCAATTATTAATTTCGTTTTTTTTTTTTTTTTGAATGAATGTTATTAATTTCAGTTCATCTTGCGAAATTCGATCAAAACTTGGTTTTACTTACTTTACTGATATGATTATTGAAAGTATTTCATATTACGTCCGAGCATTTCTGCCATTCTCAACCTTCTTTCTAGCCCTGGTTGGAAAATGCTCAAACAAGGTTGGGTTAGTATGGAGCTTAATTGTGAGCAATTTGAGCAAGATCCCATAATGAGAAACAGATTCTATATCTGTGAGTGAAAAAAAAAAAAAAAAAAGGCCATTACCAATCTCTTACCATTGCTCCAGAAGTGGCCCCTTTTTATGGCTGGCTGCAAAGTTAGCAGTTACTACTGTAATTCAATGAAGATTTTGAGCCCATGAGAACACCTATTTATTAGTGAGATTCGTACATATATATAAGAAAAACCGGTAGTTATCCATATATTTTAATCAAATAGAATGAGTTTGTTTCACACAGAGACATATTCTTTAATCATATACAATGAGTTTTGTTTCAGATAAACACAAACAAAACACACAGAAGAATAAGGCATTTAATTAGAGGTTCGATGCACATGCAATTAAATTGTTCAGAAAAATTAGTCCAAAAAGGTGCTAATCTTCATCTTCATCTTCAACAACAGAAACAAGATCAATGAGTCAAAGGAATTACTACATATATTTAATAGATGGAATCCTTTCCTCTAGTAAATGAAATTCCAAAGCGAGTCCTAGCCTGTGAGTCCTGTGATCAAAAGCTGACTTACAGGAAATAGGAACTTGAATCCTTTCATAAAATGTCACCTGTTAGAAGGTTCTAGTTAATAAGTATATGAATCTATTTAACAATATAATAAGTAATGGGTTGGATGGGTCGAGAAGCAGGGAACAGAATCAAACGATTGATAGGATGTAAACTACTAAATAATTGAGCTTTTGATAGAGAAAATTAATAAACTCCAACATAAATCCAAGATCAAAACCTAAGAACTTACCGGAAAGAACCACTCTCTGTTTCGTAGGCTGCGGGAGGTCATATAAATATCACCTGTTGTAAGGTTCCAGTTAATAAGTATATGAATCTATTTGAGGAGATAAATACTACTTACATAGTAGAGCAGAAAAGTGAAAGATAAATACCTCGACTCTTTCTTGTAGGTGCAACTTGTCATTTTGATCATCCCATTCCAACGCATTGAACCATTCTTCTTCTACCTCAATTTCCCTCAGTTTTGTTGCTGTGGAAATCACAGGTGTGAGCCTTTTCAATTTGGGGCATAACTGAACTTCCAATGTTTCCAATGAAGGAAACAGTAGCGTAGTCTTCTTCTTGCGCATGATGATGGCCTCCTCCTTTTCATCATCTATGTCATCATGATCGTTCTGAATTATCTCCACCAGATTATAGCAGTATCGAATAATCAATTCTTTTAGTTGTTGAAGACCTTGGGCCAAACTCATTGGTAGGATGTGCGTCAAGCTATTACAATCAAAGATATATAAATGTCTCAGGTTGCCAAAAATTGGTGGCGTTGGCAGTATTACAGAAGAAGAAGAAGAAGAAGAAGACGGATTGTTATTATTCAACTGTAGTAGTCTTGATGATGATGTCGAGCTAATTCTTTGTGTATCATCTCCTTCCATTAATGAGATTATTTCCACTAATACTTGACAAGACTGAATTTGAAGCCGTTCTAGTTGTTGAAGCCTCTGCGCCATATCTAGTGAGAATATGAATTTCAATCTTAAATGATTCACCGTTATCTCCTCTAGGTTCAATAGGAGGCTTAAATTAGGTGAAACAACGCCCTCATCCCATATGGTCCTTAGAGAAGGAAGGGATGATAATTCCAATTGTTTTAGTTTCGGCAATACTGTAGCCTCTGCCTGTCCTTCATCGTCAAGTAATAGTTGTAGTCCCTTGGGGTTGAATACCTCAGTCGCCCCATCACAGTACCGTACATGGAGATCTTCTAAATTTGGTAGCTTTGCCAGCAGATCAGAGGGTATGATACTAATTAGACCATTGCATCCAAACAATTTTAGGATTCTCAAGTAGTTGAAGCATCCACTTGGAAGAGACGACCCATGGTTGCACATTATTATTGCCTTCAATTTATGTAGGGATATCAAGTACAGCTTTTCCAAACTGCTAAATGTGATTTGTGGAATAGTAGTAGTATTCAAAAGATATTCCATATCATCACATTTCTCTACACACAGAACCCGCAAGTTATTCAAAACCTTCGCACCAAGGCCGCTCACAGCGTCACCAGGACTCGCATTCAGTTGTAACCCTTCTGCTCGTTCCAACAATAAAAGTGGATTATTATTAGGGATGATGGCTCCACAAATGACCACCCCAGTGGCACATGCCTTCACACCATCGTTCATAGAAAACCAATCCAGGTTTCCCAGAATTATTGAGAAGTATGTGAGGTTTTCCCAGCAGCGAAATGGGATATTATTTGCACTGCCCAAACATTTAATATTCGATACCTTTATCCTTAGTCTAGTCAAAGAAGACAAAGATGTTACCTCAGATAAACAACAACACGCCTTCTTACTTAGTATTCCTACGTCGTCTTCTTCTTCTTTTTTTGATCCTCCTCCTTCGATCTCCCACTCATGAAAGCTTTCCTCAAGATTGAGTTCTTCCAAGAGAGACAACCTCGATAAAATATTCGGGGCAATACTCATACTCCAATTCCCCGACAAATCCAACAATTTCAGATTTGTAAGCTTTCCTATTTCTTCGCTCAATTTTATTACATCGACACTTCGTACTTGAAGTATTTCCAGTTTCTTCAACTTCCCAACCAATGACATATCAAAAGGTTCATGATCTTGAAAATTCAAATAATCAGTACTTACACAAAGAACTCTAAGGTCCGTTAAGCATGACAATGAAGATGGTATGGAAGAGAAATTTGTATTTACCAGATCTAGTGTCTTCAATGATATCATCCCATGAAAAAATCCATCAGGGATTTCCCACAAATAGTCATTGTCCCTCAAGGACAAGGTCATAAGCTGATCAGAGCAATATTCGAGCCGACTGGGGAGCTTAGTAATTTCATTTTCCATTAATGAAAGTCTCTTACATTTCCTTAGGTTCTTATCCCTATCTTCTTCTGGAAAATGTGTCAATCCTCTCCCAGATTTTACAACAAAATCATGACCTTCTTTCGATGCAATCCATATTGACACATCCCGAATAACATCATGCATCCTTACACATCCCTCCATCCTTTCACTATCATCTAATAATAAGCATGATACCTTAAGTCTATCCATCTGCATGTGCAACCTATCCCTTGCTTCTCTAAGGGTGTCAATATCCCCAAACACCCCCTCCCCCACCACGTAAGGAAGCAAATCATCCTCAGAAATAGGAAAATCTTCAGGAAACATACAACAAAGCAAGAAGCAAAATTTGGTAGCTTTGCTTTCAAGAAAGTCAAAACTTAATTTTATGGAGCGAAAAACTTTTTCATGCACACCTTCAATATCCGGTGGTGATGAGCTTGACATCTTGAGTTGGCTCGCCACATCTTTCCACACATATAGGTCCTTAGCTCTGAGTGCCCTTCCAATCGTAATGATTGCTAAGGGCAAACCCCCGCATTCTCTAACAACTTGATTTGCCACTTCACACAACGCAACGTTGTTCCCTGCTAGACAATCTCCAGCAGCCCATTTGAATAGAGCCCATGCATCTCCCTCTGACAAAACTTTTAGTTCAACGTTCGATTGGGTCTCCATTTGTCTACACACTTGGAGCTGTCTTGTCGTGAGAACTACTTTGCAGCTGCTTTCACAGGGAATTCCTAGCTCCTCTGGTAAATTTAATGGCTTCCATAAATCATCTAAGACTATGAGGATTCGTTTCTCCTCCTTCAATCTCTTTAATAAACGCCTTGCTCTCACATCTAAGGACTCTTCTGAAAGTGTTAGTCCCAAGTTCTCTCCAATTTTACCTTGGATCTTCTTCAAGACTGGTTCTTGAGACACAGTGACCATCACAACCTGATCAAAAAGCCCATCTTTCTTCATATTTTTAGCCACTTCTTTCATTAAGGTTGTCTTTCCAACCCCTCCTATGCCATATACACCAACCATCCTGACACCCTCATCCTTCAAAGCCTCCACGATTTTGTCCGTTGCTAATTTTGTGGAATCATAAATATGGAAATCTAGTGTTTGCATGGATTCTAGGCCGGGAGGAAGTGGAGAAGGATCTGACACAACAGAAAATGATCGTCCTTCATTTAGGAGCTGATTGACATCATCAATCATGCGTTTTGCATCTTTCCCTACTCGATAACGCAAGGAGCAACCCCTTTGGAGGCATCCCTTGCTCCCTTCCAATTCATTATGCAATGTTTTCTCCTCAGACTCGATTTGGTTCACTTTTGATAACCAGCTTTCCACCACCACTTTGATCACATCTCCTCTCAAGCGAGCAACATCCACAGAGCGTTGTACATCAGCTTTCAGTTCTCCAAGACTTGCCATTTGTTTTCTAAGGTCATTAGCATTTGTCTTGTAATGAAGAAGATAACTGGCACGATCCATGAAAGGAGAAAACATATACTTGGCCACTTTGGTGATGACTCCAACGACAATGTCGGTGATGGCTTCAACCACAGTCTCCATTACTATAGCTTCAAATAAGAATAGAGGTAATGAGCCGTGAAAATCCAAATCAAAAAGCTTTTAAGAACGTAGAGTGGAAAACAGTTGGAAATATTTTGTTTATTAATTGCAACTTGGAATTTTTATATTTTCAATTAGAGAAAATATCTAGATGGTCCCCCAAATGCTGTGTTAAAATTTATATATTTATTTGGAAATATGCTTCTTTTGAAATTTTGGATTTTCATGGACTGCTTTTGATTAAAGGACTGAGTTTTTATGAGGTCAAGGTGAATCAGCATCAGTTCAATGTGGCTTATTGAATGCGTATCATAGGGAGACATGGGAGGATCAATTCCTGAACATCACTTCTTTCACCAGTGGTGAAGGAAAATTTTGTCTATCAAATGTTAATAAATTTTATCTTTTCCTATCATGGGATGATATGGGTATTCTTTATATATTTTTTTGATTTGAGAGACAGCCACATCTCTTCCTACCTTACTAAATACTTAAGACACATGTTTTACGGGTGCCACAAAAAGGTAAAATAAGAAGACTATTTTCCTCTCAAGAAAAAACTATACCCTTTTTTATTTTTTCCAATCAATCCCTGTTATATATGAGATCTGTTGCTCATGAATAACCAAAATGTCTCCCAACAATTTTAAAATTCATTAGAATTATATTTTACATTTTTCTTTCTCATATACAATGCAACCAAAAGCAAAAAAAGAAAAAAAAAAAATACTGAAGAAAGACTAGAAAGGGGTCCGGCCGGTCTATTTGAGTGGGTACCTCTTTTGTTTTCATCTATTGGTTAAGAATATAGGCCCACCCTTTAACTCTTTTAACAAGCATTAAAGTAAGGCACTTTCTCCATGGTTTTCCTGTTTGAATGGAGTTTCAAATGGATTTGAATCGTTTGATAAGAGTTTCAAACTGTTTGATATCATTGTTAGAAAACCAGGATTTAACTCGGTCTAACTTGTCTGAGTTATGTCAGCAAGTAAAAGACATGGTCAAGAGTCATGAAAACTCATTAAATGTAGAAAATGACCAAATTAGGTTGTGACTGACCGAATCACAAAAAACTCGATATTTTTACCAAGTCAATGCAACTCGTACAATTATTGTTTTCACCATAGTCTTATCAACTGCCCCAATTTCTAGGGTTTCAATGTTTATTTGTTCTCGTGAGATCAGATTTCAGTGGTGGTATTTTACACTTTCATCGACATTTCCATATATAAACCTTTGATGATCAGAGAAGCTTATATAGATCAAAGGTTTATGAACACCATCTTTGATCATCAAAGGTTTATATATGGAAATGTAATGTTGTTGGGAACGAACATGACTCATTTTATTGCTTGTGAATTTTAAAAACCATTTTATTCAAAAGCATATGTGACAAGTAAAATCAACTTATGGCATTTCAAAATAAAAAAGTAATAATGAATAGTAGGTATTTTAAATTAAAATAATGAAGTATTGGGCTTTTTGGGGGGGGGGGGGGGCGGGGGTTGTGCAGAACAATGAAAATAAGAAAATTACAAGACTCGTTCGTGTCAACAAAATTTTGAGATGACGTATGAGTCAAGTCGAGAAATCTGATTTTCCAACAATGATTGATATCTCAAATCTAGTTTATCTATTTATTTATTTTAAGAATACTTCTTTGTCCTCATCAATCATGATCTCAAAATTTACAAGCATTTCTCACTTTTCATACACCTCCCAAATAATAAAGCAAAGAAGAACGACTCTAATATCATTAGCTTATGTTAATGTTGATTTTCCTCTCAAGACAAAACTATACCCTTTTTGACTTTTTCCAATCAATCCCTATTATATATGAGATATGTTATTCATGAATAAACCAAAAAGTCTCCCAACAATTTTAAAAATCATTAGAATTATATTTTATATTTTTCTTTCTCATACACAATGCAACCAAAAGCAAAAAAAAAAAAAAAGTACTGAAGAAAGACTAGAATATCATTAGCTTATGTTAATGTTGATTTGCAAAAATACCTATAGACCTCATTAGCTACATAGCTTCCTTGTTGATATTTTCTCTCATTGGCAAATGCCTGGAATAACCCAAATATATTTGAACTTGCTCTATTACTTTTTTTTTTTTTTTTTAAATCAGCAAGAGTATATTAATAATGAAAAAGAGACAAACATACCGAAGCCATACAACAGAATTCTAGACTAAAAAAAACTCAACTCTCAAATCCACCTTCGGCATTGCCATCAGCAGAAAAGGGAGCTAAGACAAAGAAAGACAGAATACTTCAAATAAGCATAGATTATAAAAGGGGTCAAATTTTAAGTCCGAACCAGAAAAATTGGGGATGTCCTTTTTCTGGGTTGGACTACTAGTCCATTAGTTATAATGAAATAATACACATGTTTTTAGGGGATGAAAAAAGGTCAAAACGATTATTTTCTTACATTTATTGAACTTATCACAATTTTATATATATTCAATTTATTGGACTAAAAGCATGCAAAAATAAGATTATACCACAAAAGAAAATATTTTCTATATCCCATGAAAAATGATTTCTTCATGTCCATAAATTATCAACTAAAGAGACGGGCATAGATGTACATACCTCAAGCTTTCACAATTGCCAAAGCCTTTAGCTTGTTCACACACAGTCCTTATATTGAAGATGATAATCACAAACCCTGGATGAGAGGTGACAGTTTGCTTAGTGTCTTGGAGGACCAAACTTGCAGAAAAAGAAAATGAGAAAGGAAAGGAGAGCACCCAAATCCAAAGAGGAGGGAAGGGATTATGATTGGCTAGAACCTTTTTCCCTCTTCTCTCTTCACCTCTATTTTTGGATTTTGGATCCTCCTAGTTTCTTCAAAAAAAATTATATTCTTTACATAAGATTTTTTTAGGTTGTTAGTCTAAGGTCTGAGGTCCTCTCTTGCTGATGGCAATGCCGAAGGTGGGGTTGATTTCACATCCTTAGTCTAAGCCTTGTTGAGTTTATCATTCCTCTTGTATGTTCTTTCTTTTTATTAATTCAATGATCTTTAGCGAAAAAAAAAAGTAATTTTAATTAAAACTTATCTAATATTTCGGTAAATTGCAATTAACCGCCTACTATTTCTAGTAATTCCTCAAGGAATTAGGAGTTATATGAGTTCACTCTTAATAAATAATTAAATACTACAACCTCCCTAAACCTTAGATTCTTCATAGGCCAATAGGATTTAACTTTCATCCCAGTTTAACCTAGCCGACAAGTAAGTCCATAGCTCATGAAAATGGTCAAATTATTTAAAAAATATTTGATAAATATTTAATCAACCATTTTGTGAAGAATAAATTGACAGGATTTACTTTAATGCATGGATAGATACAAATATTAAGTATTCACCAATTAAATTGGTCTAGAAGAATATCCATGTTAGGAATTATTTATTCTTTCAGCTAAATATTGTGAAGTACAACATGACCCCTCTGACGCACATCAAAACAATCTAAAAAGTTTATAGTTATTTGTGATTGGGGTTCAGTAGCTTCGTAAGTACAATGGAATCCCGTGGCATTCTTTCACTTCGTGGTGATGCTAGGTTTGACACTCTTAAGATGTTTGGTAAAGACAGTATTGGAGATTTAGCATTTTATTCTACCATTTCTTAAATTTGAAACAAGAGAATTTCAGAAAATTTAAAAAAAAAACAAGACCTCACCCTTTCATTGTAAAAGATATCCGGGTGATGTTCTTAATCAATGCAAGGATGTGATCTCCAAAGGGGAAGAGACTTCCTCGAATGTGTTCCTTATCCGAAGTTGGGGCTCTCATGTTGTTTGGAACCGGAATTAACTTTCCTCCTCGGAGTGTTTGAAGTTGTGGATCTTTGATTCGAGTTGTTTGTTTTCTTGTTTAGTGGATTGGAATTGATCAGAACTTAGAAATTGGAATCAATAAAGAAATAAAGTAGAGTTTTTTTATTGGATAAATTTGAGAATCTTACTATAAGATGTAAGCTTATCCCATTTTCTACTATTATTTTACTAAGAGAAGGCGGAAAAAAATGTATGCAGGAAGCTTACCTTTTACTCAATAGTGTAGGAACTATACCATCCCCACCCACCATTGTATCCAAAAGTCATTCAGCCAATATCAAATGGCTGGTCAACTCCAGTTTTTAGGATTACGTTTTATGTAAACCTTATAGAAAGAGTCTCTCCACAAACATTGATCTTCTACCGAAAAAAAAAGGAAAAAGAAACACAAACAGTGATCTAAATATGTCTATAAGACGTATTATACGTATTTATTATACCGATATGTAAAATACGAGATTTTTCCATATGCATGGTTTCATACATAAAAATATGTTTTTTTCATCAATACATATGGATACACATATAATTCGTGTGTTATATACATATTTGCTAACTAAGGCTGCACCAAGAGAACACTGAGGGAGACGTTTCTAGTGGGAGGAGTGAGGCAAGCTCGGAGACTTGAGGGATATTTGTTCCATCCTTGATGAGTTCCCTCCATTATTTGGTTCTTTGCCCACCATAGGGAAAAAAGGGAAGGGGCCTATTACTTCTTGTTCAGTGGAAGAGCCTTTGGTGTAGATGGCTAGTGGCGGGGAGCGTGAGGAAGGTGGCGATGTCATTCTGGAAGTGGTGCTTATTGTGTCTACCGATGAAGGATGGAGAATGTTTGGTGGGTATTCAAGATCCGGTGCTCAGTTTTGTATGCAGGAGAATGTTGGGGCTTTAGTTCCTCGGCTCTCTAATGAGACTGCGTTAGGAAAACATATGGGTTCAAATCCGAAACCCTTAATGTCATTACCACACAGAGAAAGTCAAGAACATGATTATTTATAGATTACAACAAGAATTTGGACATACCTTTCACATTCGTATGTTGGAGACGATGATATGAAAACCCTAATATAACCCTGAATAATGCCACTACATCTTGGATCTTTTACAGTTTTGAGTGTCTCATTATTTCTCTTCTTTGTGGGAGGGAGAGAGGAATGTGTCACACAGGCTGCAGGGATCCATAGACTAGTATTTATAAAACAAGCCCAAACCCCTAACTTACTTCCACAATAAGTAGGGTTGGCTTATCCCTGTCTATGTGACGACCAAATCAGTTCATGTACAAAGACTCCCACTAGTCGACTAACTCAGTAATTAATTAAGCCCATTAAATTGGAAAGTATTTGCAAGAACATGTTATAACCCTTTTGATGTACTTCATAATCCTTTTTACTAATTCTCAATGGGTAGAACAAAGATTACTTTAGTATCTATTTACCAAACCGAATGCCAAATCCGGTTGCATGCACAACATGACGTACATCAAACTATCGACGGCCTGAGCATAAGATACATACAACTTTTTTCATCTTTCATGAGGATGTTAACTTTTTTATAAAAAGTCTTTCCCTGTACAATTGGAGTTGATGAATGATTGCAATTCTATATCCCGAATCTTTTCAACACATAGTTCAAGTATTTTTCTTAACTCAAACACAATCTATATTGTGTTCGATCTCTAAGGATATGAATCCTATGATATAGGATGCTTCCCCCATATCCTTAATTCCAAATATGTTGTTGAGTTCAGACTTGGTTCTTTTTAGCATATCCAAGTCATTTTCAGCCAACTATATGTCATCACCATACAATGAGAGAATAATAATACTACTCACTCTTCAAAATATATACACAATTGTCCAATTTATTTGCCACGGACCCTAATTTAAGGATTTTTTTTAGATATACTAGATATCGCTGATGTGAGAACATAGGTCTAGATTTCGATTTATGTAATTTACTTTGTCTTTCTTGCTTTGAGTCTTTTTTCTGCTGATGGCCATGCTGAAGGTGGAATAGAGGCCTGAAGGGCATTTGTAACTTCACATTGATGATTATTAATATACTTTTGCTGACCAAAAAAAAAAAAAATTTGACGCGAGAACGGTTTTAATCCGTACAAAGACTTTTTAAGTCGGCATACTCTATCTTCCTATTCCATTACCTGAAAACCTTCTGGTTGTCGTATATAATATAGTTTCTTCCAACTCGCTATTGAGAAATACAATTTTCACATCCATCTAAAGCAATTCTAATTCTAGATGTGCAAAAAGTGTCAATATCAATCTAATATAGGAAAATTTTGTTACCGGTGAATAAATTTCCTGGTAGTCTCCCTCCTTTTGTGTATATCTTTTTGCAACTAACCAAACCTTGAATTTATCAGTATTTCCATTTGCTTTATATTTTTTCTTAAATACCCATTTGCAACCTATGGCATTTCTACTTTTTGGTAGGTCACAAAGTTCTCATACTTGATTCTTTTTATGATAGAATCAATTTTATCTCGTATGGCATTCAACCATTTACCTGGTTCTCACGATTTTATCGCTTCGTTGTAGGTTATGGGATTGAATACTTCTTGAACATTTATATTAATTGTGTGACAAGATGGTTCACATAGATAAATGTAGTAATCATCTAAATAAGTTGGGAGTGATCTTATTCTTTTACTTCCACTTACCTAAGTTTCTGGTCTTGTCCTTGATGATCAGCTTGAACTTCAAGGACTTGGATTCCTCGATAAAAATTTTCTGGTTCCACTTGAGGGTCATTATTGTAGTCATCATTAATGACAGATAGAGCTTTTGTATCCTTGTTATGTGGTTCCTCTTCTAGTTTCTTTAGAAATTTCACGTCATAATTCTCAAGTATTACTTTTTCATGGTGATAGAACCTATATCATTTTGATCCTGTACGACATCCTATGAACTTGCATCTAACAATTGTAGAATCCAACTTACTTCTATTTTGCTCAAGTATCAGTACATGGGCCATTGATCCCTACTTCCTTAGATTTTCTAAGTTTGGTTTCCTAGCCTGTCTACAATTCATAGGGCGTAGTCTCAACAAATTTAGTGGCAATTATGTTTAAGATATAATTTATTGTGAGAATGACCTCTCCCTAGAACTTCTTGGAGAGAGAGAAATACAATAACATACAATGTTTTAAATTAACTAGCATTATGTTTCATCTTTCAGAGAACTACAATAACGTACAACATTTTAAATTAAGTACCGTTATCTTTCATCTTTCAGCCACACCATTCTATTTTCATATGAAAGATATAGTCTTTTGTTTAATGATTCCATGTTTAAGAAGCTCCTTATATGACTGTTTTTATGCTTTTAATTGATCAAAGATACTCTTTGTTCCAACTCTAATACTTTGTTATTATAGACGTCTTTTAGAATCAATGGCGAGAGAAAGCCAACTCTGTGGCCCAGTGGGTTTCTTTGGGGTTGAAAGGGGTTTTCGCCAGGGTGACCCACTGTCTCCCATTTTGTTTATCATTGCTGAGGAAGTTCTTTGTCGAGGGTTGCAAACTCTGTCATTGGAAAAGAAGATTCGGCCACTCCCAGGCCCTAGGGGTGTGCAGACCCCATCTCACTTATTGTATGCTAACGATATCTTTCTCTTCATCAATGCTGATCTAAGAGGTGTGAAACATCTTAGGAGATTTCTGGACAGGTATCAGTCATATTCAGGTCAAATTATTAGCATGGAGAAGAGTAAGCTTTTCTTGGGCAAGATTCCAGCACAGCAAAAGGGTTGCATTAAAGCTCTCATTGATATTCCAAAATGCAAGTTCCCTGCCAGGTACTTAGGAGTTGAGATCTTTAAAGGTAGAGTAAAGAAGGACCTGACTTTGCCACTAGTTGATAAATTCAAACCTCGGTTAGTGAGCTAGAAAGGTTAGATGCTGTCTTTAGCAGGTAGAGTGGAGCTGGTCAAGTCGGTAATGACCAGCATTCTGATTCATAATTTTGTAGTTTATTTGTGGCCGACTAACTCTATGGTTCTCATGGAAAGATGGATCCGCAATTTCATCTGCAGCGGTGAAGCGGACTCTTCCAGAGCGATCACTGTTAATTGGGGAAAGGTTTGCCATACTAAATCTGAAGGGGGTCTAGGGATTAGAAGACTTAAGGATGTTAATATGGCTATGTTGGTAAAACTAGCATGGCATATTAAATCTGATTAGTCAAAGGCAAAGGGCATCCCTAAAAAAACCTATGTATGTATGTTCTTCTATATAGTCTGGGATTAAGAAGATCTGGCCTTTTGTGGAATCAAAAGAGCAATGGGTGGTTGGTGATGGGGAGGATATTTCTTTCTGGAAGGATCGCTGGTGTTCAGAGAAAACTATTGTGGAAGAGATTCAGCTTATAGCAGGTAGCCAAATGGATGCAAAGGTAGCAGATTTTATTGTCAATGGGAAGTGGGCACTTCCTCTGGTAACATCTCCTATCCTTCAAAATAGCTGCTCTACTATCCATAAGATTCCTATTGCTTCTGGTGTACAGAAGGATAGAAGGATTTGGTCTCCTACGCAATCTGGGGTTTTTTCCGTATTTTCGGCATGGGAGGAAATACGGTCTAAATCCCCAATGGTTCCCTGGCACAAATCAGTTTGGGTGGATAATATTGCTCCTCGAGCATCCACTTTTGGGTGGTGCCAAATACATGGTAGGGTTCCTATGGACGATAATGTTCAAAAGTGTGCTATTTCTTTGGTGTCCAGATGCTCTTTTTGTCATGCAGCAACAGAGTCCATGGATCATATGTTCTTGAATTGCAATTTCTCAGCTATAGTCTGTTCAAGGTTGTTAAATGTTTTTGACATGCAGTGGATGGGTTAACCATCTATTCAAGAACTATTCTCATGGTGGAAGAGAAAGGCTAGAGTGGTATCGCTAAAGCAAATCTGGGCTGTGTTTTTGATATATGGTTTGAATCAGATTTGGTTGGAAAGAAATCGTAGAAGATTTGAGAATAGTAGCAGGTCGCCTAGCTTGGTAGTAAGAGATATTTTTCTGGATTTGTAGGGTGTATCTACCTTAGCTATGGTGGTTTGTGTGACAGTGAAGGATTTGATGACTCCAGCCTCCCTGAACCTAAGTCGAGCTCTACCTAAATCAAAAGGAATTACAGAAATTCGATGGGAAAGACCTCCTATTGGTTGCAGTAAAATTAATGTGGATGGGTGTTCCTTGGGCAACCCCGGAAATGCAGGCATTGGAGGGATTATTAAAATTGTTCTAGGAGCCATTGTGAGGTGCTTTGCTTCATTTGTTGGTATTGGTACCAATTTCGATGCGGAGTTTGTGGCTGTCTTTGAAGCCATTCGTCTCTCCAGGTTACTGTGTGTAAAGTGGTTTATCATCAAGTGTGATTCCAAGGCAGTTGTTTGGTGTGTTGTGAAGCGAGTAATTCCATGGAAATATATGCAGCTATGGCTAAGTTTTTGAAGGTACTTGGAATCAACTCGATGGAGCATTCAGCACTGCTTTCGAGAAATAAATTCAGTGGTTGGTGGATTGGCCCAGAATGCGGCAGCGGCCTTTAGCTCAAATCAATGGGAGAGTCCTCCTAGTTTTTCTGTATATAATATTGAATGGGATGCTATGGTTAAACCTCGTTTCAGGTTTTCTTGATCTTGGGGTTGGCTATTATGAGGATCTCGATTTCCCCTCTGTTGATGGCAATGCCGAAGGTGGAGGTGGAAATTGAGTCAATGTGAATTTACCCTATTGGGTTTTGTACTATTTCACGTTTATATTTTTTTTTAATATATTCTTTTGCTGACCTTAAGTAAAAAAAAAAAAAAAAATTGGAGAGAGAGAGCAACAACTATATTCCACAATCACGGAATTGCTCCCTATTGTCTCTCCATCCTGTTATGGTCTCTTTGATCTATTCTTCAGGGATAAGGATGAGGCTACGTGGTCGCATCACTAACATAGTCTAAATCCCAAACCCATCTTTCTTTTGCTCATTTTATGTGCAGATATCTTGGCGAATTTTCATCCGTTAATCCTGTACAGGTTAACTCGGTTGCTGACCTCCTCTTGTCCAAAAAGATCAATATCACAACCTCTCTGCCTTGAGCTCGGAGTATCTAGGAATTATTCTGGAAATCCTCATCAAATGGTTTCCTCAAACTCAACATCGCCGGTTGTTCTCTTGGAAACCCAGGCCGATCAGGATCTGGTGGTATAATCAGGGATGGGAACAGATCAAATATGGTATGCTTTGCCATATATGAGGGGGTTGAAACCAATTTCACAGCAGAATTTGCTACTTTCTTCCATGGTCTCAAATGTGCTCTCAGCAGAGGTTACAATAAACTATGGATTGAGTGTGACTCGCAATCAGTAGTGCGCTGCGTTAAAAACCATCATATTTCCTGGTGTTTTCAGCAGCAATGGAGGCATTTTGGGAGTTATTTGGACAACACTGATTGGAAATTTCCCACTGCTACAGAGAGACAAACGCAGTCTCTGACAAGCTGGCTAAGCATGCTGCTTTAAGTTGCTCCTCAAATTTTTGGGACTCTTGTCCGGGTTTTATTCTCTCTGATCTCCAATGGGATAGTTAGAATAGGCCAAGATACAGATTCATATAATTTTTTGGTTTTCTATTTGCTTTGTCTTCTTCCTCTTCTGATGGCAATGCCAAAGGTGGAGTAAGATTTCAAAGAGTTGATTTGTATTCTCTTTTTCTCTTCCATTGTAATACAATTTTTGCTGACCTTTTGCAAAAAAAAAATATCTCGGCTAAGTCTGAGAATTGCAGTACATTTCCATCTTTTCCTGTATATTTACATTTACGTCCTAAGGTGTTGCTCATAAAATTAACCATTCTCTGGTTCCTGTCATGCCCCCAAGAATTCGTTCTGGAAGGCTACCATGTCAAGGTCCCATGGGGTTTGTAATTCACAACCTGGCCTCCTCCCTTTATAGAAGGTGTCATGGCCAGGTTAGAGTTTAGAATCATTGCCAAACACAAGTTTGACCTATTTTTCGCATCCTAAACCTTAAGAATTTAGTATATATAATTAACTACCTATTTTTCATATTGGGAATCATCTCAGACCATATCTGGATCCAAACATTACAACCAATATCTTAGTATACAAAATAACTCTGAGTATGAACTTGCTTAAGATCCCAATTAATCAATACTTATATCAATATGTGTTCTAAATTATATTTGTTTATTGAGTGGACTAGTGGAACACAAAATTTTTATTATTTTGAAGATTATTTTCTCAAAAGATAAATCTGAGAGCAACTTCACATTCTAAACGTATAAAGCAGCTTAAGGGAAAATATGTCCTTACAATCTTTCCATTAGATAAATGAAGAAACTTTTATTATAAATTATGAGAAAGAAACATGATTTAATGCATTCCTACATCTAAACAGGTTTAATGCATGTTCTATTTTGGAACATTGGGGGCATGAAGAAGGTTGTTACGAAGGTGACCTTAGGAAAATTGTCGAGGGACCATAATCTGGACGTTCTATGCATAGCGGAACCAATGTTGGAGGTGACTTCGTTTCTTAGCTTATTTTTTAATATATTAGGCTTTGAGGCAGATTTTATTCACAATTGCAGGACAGGGGAAGTGCCAAATCTTTGGTCTGTGGAAGAGAAAGATGCAGAGGCCGATTGTGATCTCTATGTCGGAGCAACAAATTAATGTTTGAGTTTCTTGGTTGGAGAATAACATCTGCTTGCCGGTAGTGCATGCGAGTTGTTTCAGGGCTATTAGATGAGACTTGTGGATGGAGCTTGCGGCTGCAGCAACGGGAGAGCCAAGAATTGTTGAAGGGGACTTCAATGCTACTTTGTTTGACCATAAAAGAAGAGGTCCGGGTAAATTCAGTATGGGGTCGGCAGCAGAATTCGGTGCCATGGTTGTAGTTTGTTCTTTGATTCAGGTGGCTTCACATGGGAGGAAGTACACGTAGTCGAATAATAGAAGAAGGGGAAATGTGTCGGCTGTTCTCAATTGGTGTTTTGTTAATGATGAATGGTTAAGGAATTTTAATGATTGTGCCCGCAGGTTTTGTAGAGAATTTCTTTCGACCACACTCCCATTTTGCTTGTGTCAGAAAAGATGGAAAATCAGAAGAATTGTTCATTTAGAATCAATAAATTTTGGATGGAACAAGAAGAATTCCTCCCAGTGGTCAAGGGATCGTGGGAATGGGTAGTTCACGGTTCTCCTAATTATATGCTTGGCCAAAAGTTAAAGAGACTTAAACCTGCTCTCAGGGAATGGTCTAGGAGGTCATTTCCTAACTTGGAAATCAAGGTGAATACTATGAAAAGGGTGTTAGACAAGGTGCAGGATCACATTGAGGATGAGCGGATTTTTGAGCAACTTTTTGACCTAGAGGTGAACGTGAAAACTTCTTACTAGAAGGCTTTAGAAAGGCATGAAAAATTATGGGCAGAGAAGTCGAGAATCAGGTGGATGAGGGAAGGGGACAGGAATTCCAAATTATTTCACATGGTTACTAAACTTGGAAGATTAAAAAATGCTATTCGGAGTTTGCTCAAGGAGGATGGGTCTGAAATCAAAGACCAGGATTAGATTCCAAATCACCTTTGGATTTCTACGGTAATTTTCACAGGAAGGTAGATCTAGTTTCTCATCCTGATCTCCATGATTGCATTCCGAATGTGATTAATGGTGAGGATTTGAAGTATATGGAGGCAATTCCTGGGGAAGATGAGATTAAAGGGGCGGTGTGGGATTTGTATCTCGATAGTTCTCCAAGACTGGATGGCTTCTTTGGTGCTTTTGTTCGAAAGAGTTGGGAGGTGATTGGAGGTGATGTGTGCAGAGCTGTAAAAGGAGTTTTTGTGTCTGGGGTGATTCTGAATGGAATAAGTAACAATTTCTTGGTGCTTATTCCAAAAGTTGAGAGGGACGAGAGTCATGGATAAATATCAGCTTTTGTGCATGGGTAATTTTTTTATTAAAATTTTATCCAAAATCTTGGCTTTGTGTGTAGTTGTACTGCTTCCTAGAATCATTTCAAAAGAGCAAGGAGCGTTCCAATGGGGAAAAGTGATTCATTCGAATATAGGTTTGGCTTCGGGGCTTGCTAACCTGATGCATATGGCAGGCAGGGGTGGAGGAATGGGAATCAAGATTGGCATAAAAAAAAAGGTGTATGACACTCTATTATGGGATTTTCTATTCAATGTGCTACGAAGATTTGGTTTCTCTAACGAGTGGTTGGATGGATGCACAATATTCTTCAAACTGCAAGAATTTCGATTCTTATTAATGGTGGGGTAGTTAGATTTTCGAGATGGAAAGAGGGCCCAGACAAGGAGACCCCTTCTCTCCGATCCTTTTTATTATTGTTGAGGAGGTGCTTTACATAGAGTTAAGAGTATTGGCAAATCAAAATAAAATTAAAGCTCTTCTTTGACCGCGAGGGGATGTGGTGCTAGAGCACCTTTCATTCGTAGATGAAATCTTCATTTTCATGAATACTTCAATACGTCACTAACTTGAAGAATTTTCTAGCAAAATATCAAGCTTTCTCTAGGCAGGAAATTAATTTAGACAAAGGCAAGCTATTTTTGGGAAGGATTTCCCCTTCAAGGAAGCAGATGATCTCTAAGGAGTTGGCATTCCTATATGTAATCCCCACCAAATACTTGGGAGTAGAAATATTTAAAGGGAAAGTGAAGCGTGAACCTTTACCATTTTTTATGGACATATGAAGGTCAGGTCATCAAGTTGGAAAGGGAAACTTCCTTCGATGGTTGGAAGGGTTGAACTGGTTTGATCTGTCATTTCTGGGATGCCGCTTTATAGTTTCTCAGTATATTGGTGGCCAACTTCCCTTATAAAATGCCTCCATAAATAGATGCAAAATTTTGTCGGGACAGGTGATGTGGAGAATACCAGAGCAATAACAATGAAATGAGACACTTTGTCATCCAAAGGAGGAAGGGGGTTTTGGTCATAGAAGGCTTCGGGATGTCAATAAGGCTTTAATTTCCAAGATGGTTTGGAAGAAAACATGAGGACACATACATGAGCAGATTATTTTGGGCGAGGTTTCTTTCCAGCCAGGGGGCATTTGAAAAAGGGATATAAAACTTCTTCAATTTTGCCGGGTGTGCGAAGATGTAGGAGTTTTTTCAATGAATGAAAGATGGGTGGTTGGGAATGGATGGAAAATTAATCAATTTTTGAAAGGGTAGGTGGCTAGAACCCTAATCCATCCAAGAGTAGTCAGAGTTGAATGAGAACATGTTAAACAATTCCAAGTTTCTGGTAACTGATTTCATATCTCATGGGGAGTGGAAGATTCCAGGTGGCACTCAAATTTCTTAAAGGAAATATTTGAGGAGATGAGAGGAATTAAATTACCCTCTCACCAGATGGAGGATGTTTACACATGGAGGCTAGAGCCATAGGAACCTTTTCTGTTACGTCTACTTGGACTGAAATTAGGAAAAGGAACCTGAATGTCCATTGGCGCTGGTGATTTGGAATAAAAATTTTGCTCCAACGGTATCAAATTTTGCATGGAGATGGGGTTCATCGAAAACTCCCTACAGATGAGATGGTATGTGTTAGAGGGGTTCAACTTGTCTCAAGATGTGATTTTTGTGGGGAAGTGACTGAAACCATTGAACATATCTTCCTTCAATGTAAATATTCTTCAGAGGTATGGAAAAGGGTGGTAGAGAGGTATAATGTGTTGTGGCATAAAGAAAATTTGATTCTTGATTTGATAAGATGGTGGAGAAACTAGGGGCGTGGATGGTCCTTCAAGGGGCCGTGGGTGGTAGGAGTGATGGTGATCGCTTCCACAATTTGGGCCAAACGCAATGGAAGAGGTTATGAAGATAGGGAAGATCGACTTGGATGGTTTTGAAGACAATAAAAAATGAGATCAGCCTTGCCTGCTCTAAAAGTAAGTTTAAGATAAAGAATACTTCTGATTTCATTATTTGCAAAAATCTTAACTTACCAACATCAGCAGCATCTTTAGGGATAAACATGGAGATCTTCTGGTGTAAGCCTTTAAGGTCATGGATTAAATTAAATGTGGATGTGTGCTCACTTGGGAATCCTTGTGGAGCGGGGGGAGGCGAGGTTTTTTGTAGTAATGAGGGGAAAATGCTGATGAACTTTATGGTGCACATTAAGCATCATAAAAGGTATTCAATATGCCAAAGATCTAGGGGTTTTGAAACTATGGATAGAATCGGACTCAGTTGCAGCAGTTATCCTATTTCAAAATAAAACTATTCCATGGTTTGTAGCTCAAGAAAGGGCTAACCTCAAGTCTTTTCTCGATTCTATGGAGTGAAAAATCACCCACTGTTTTGGGAAAACAAATCCAATTGCGGATTTCTTGGTGAAAGAGGAGGCAAAAAATCAAAACTCAAGAATGGTTCCCTTGCCCAGGCATATCTCTGACAAGATGGCAAGGGATGCAGCTACAAGACCTAGATATAGGCTTATTATGAGATAACGGTTGTGAGTTCCCACTGATGGCAATGCAAAAGGTGGGGACTCACTTCTTGTGTTTGTATTTGTTTTATTCTTCTCTTTGTTCTTATTTTCTATTATTTTAATATAATCTGACTTTTAGCAAAAAAAAAAAAAAAAAGAAAGAAAGGGAGAAAGAAACATGAAACCAATTGAAATTCTTCAAAAAATGTATTTTTGCCAAAAACTCTCAAATGAGCTTCAAGTTACATGATCGCCATTGACGGGAGTTTCCCCATCACCTATTTGAAGTTCTACAATATAAAAGAGAATGAGAATTGAAAGGCAAGAAGATACCTTTATGCAAATGAAACCGATTATGTGTTAGATCGGCTCATGAATTGATTGTAACTTGTCTCCCTACAAATATAAAATTCACTAAACATTATTTGCATTTATTTCTTCAATGTTATACATACGAGATGAATTATAAACTAATTATAAGAAAATCAAAGGTTAAAAAAATATTGAAGAAAGACTAAGGCTGTGTTTGGAAGTCATTCAGTTCTAGAAACGACATTTCGTGTCAAAACCAAAATTTTCCTGTTTCGATGTCAAAATTCTATTTTGGAACGAAACTCCAATGTTCATTTCTTGTTTCTAGCCTTCTTTTTTTACCTGGTTCGTTTAAAAAAAAAAAAAATTTGAAAAAACGAACCGTGGACACCAAATGAAAGATTCTATGTTCTTGTTCTCATAAAATGAAAAAATGCCGAAAATATTTTTTCGAATGACTAGCAATCGCAGCCTAAAAAGGGGGCATGGGGTCATATTCTATCTGCTAAGAATGAAGGTTAGCCGTGTAAATTCTTTAATAAACACTAACTGATTCCTTTAATTTTCCCCATAGTTTCCCTAATTAAATGGAATTCTAACTGGTTGATCTCTCGCATTAAATATTTTTTTTTATTTTAAATGTTATTTTATAAGCAGTTCTTCTTATCCCTTTTTCTTTTAAGGGATGATTCTGCCGGTCAGTGTCCTCCATTCGAGAAGATGGACCCTCATCCTCTTGGGCAAGGTCAGGGTAGGGGGCAAGTTGAGATCGCGATGAGCCTCTTCCACAGGTGGATAGAATTTAATTACAAACTGCAAGTTTATTACTAAAATATTTTTCTTTTTATAATAATTATAAACTGCAAGTGTAGGAAAAGAGTCTTAGTTACGATTTTGACCTATCAAATTGTGGTTCTGAAAAATAATAATAATAATAACTACTTGGATTTTCTTAAACATTTGAAATCATGGATTTTAGAAAGTGATGGTTTTTCTAGAATCTGTGAGCTTAGTTTGATTCTAATTCTTACCAATTGAGGTTCCGGGTTTAAAGCCAAACCAGAAAAATGGGGCAGTCCTTTTGGGTTGGATTACCGGTCCATGTCAAAACTATTTTTTTTATGTAAAATGGAAAATTTTTGAAAATAGTTTTTTTTAAGAGATAAGATTATACATTTATTGAACTAATCACTATTCTAAGATAAAGAACAGAAATCATGGGAAAAGGTTGGGTATGCCACTGGTATACTGTAAGCCATCACCCACTGTATCTATCTCTCTTTCCTTTTTGAAATGACCTTCTTATCCTTCCTATATGATACTCTATCCTGTGTCTCCATTGGTGCTGTCCGCTAACTTATCGTAAACCGACAGCATGCCTATCCCTCTCCCAAAAGTCATATTTTCTGTATTTCATGAAATGACATTTTCATGTTCATAAACCACCAACTAGGGAGAAGAATAGAGATACATACCTCTAGTTTTCACAGTTGTGAGAACCTCTAGCTTGTTCGCACACACTGTCCTTGTGTTGAAAAGACAAGTACAAGCTCTAGAAGAGAAGTGGAAATTTTGCTTAGTGTCGGAGAGAATCAAACTCAAAGTAGAAAAGAAAATAAGAGAGAAGAAGAAAGCACCCAAAAGCAACAGGGAGGGAGAGGGGGTTTTGATCGGGTAGCTAATGATCAAATCGTCCCCTGTCCTTGCTCTCCGCCTCTATTTATAGAGATTGGATCCTCTTAGCTAGACAACTTCTTCTAGAAGTTTTCTATTTCCTTATAAAGAAGTAAGGTATAAGTGATCTTAGTTGTTTATGCAAAGGAAAAAAAAAAAAATGATCTTTGTTGCATAACCTATTTTAATATTTCATGTAACTTCAACGAACCCTTTCTATTTTTGTAAATAATTTCTCAAGGCATTAGGAATTATATTAAGTCACATCTTAATAAATGATTATATCTTAGCCCCTCCTCCAATCTAAGATATATTCTTTACAGGCCAATAGAATTGGACTTTCATCACATTTTACCTTAACCTAAAAGTGTGTCACTAGCTCGATTAAATAGTCAAATTATTTAGAAAATATTTTGATAATTGTATAATTACTAATTATTTAATAAAACATTCAACCAAGGGCATGTTTTGTCAGAGAAAAATTCATCCTCATACAAAAATCTACATATATGTATTGGATTCCTTAATTTGTTAAATAAGACATCATCTAATCCCAGGGCCATTTGTACCAACCTCAGACTGCCTACCAAAAATACAATCCATAATTGGAAACACCAAGTTATAGATTACTTATAATTGTGTCTCTTTGTTAAGATCTCTAATATAATCTAATTTCAATATAAATTTCAATAAATATAAATTTTAAAATTCCTCATTCCCCAATATATGTTTTCTCTTATATATAAATTGCAAAGATGAAATAAAAAGAACGAGTCAAAGGCAATCAGAATAAAGCAGCTTGAAATACTTGAAGTAGGGTCCATGGCATCTAACTTGTTACTTCCCCATGGTTTCTTCTAATAAGAGTAAAGTCACCTCCAACCTTTTTAACTATACAAGCTAAGAATATCAGTAAAATGATTCCTTTTCTCCTTGCTAATGGAATTCAAATTGGTTCATCTCTCAAATCCATTTTTTACTTTTAAGAATAATTCTTTGTGTCTCTTATGATCTTTAAGGAATGATTCTTTGCTTCTCTTTTTTGATGCCTTTAAATCTATTGAAGACATGCATCTTTGGTAGCTTGGTGTGTACAGCTGAATCCCAATAAATGGGTACCATAAATTCTGTGTACTTGAATGTTTGTGCAAACTTTGGAAGATCTCTATTGAATATTAGAATGTAGGGAAGTATTTCTTATGGAGAAGTGCAGTTTCTATGAGTGCGCAAGGGACAATGGGATAGAGATGTCATTTTTTCAATTTATAAGGGGCGGACTGATCAATTCGACCTCATCATTAGTCTGGGCATAAAGGTCAGACTCCCCCATAAATACCTTTTTTCCCTAAAATGTATTATGGACATCATTTATATGATATACTGTGTATATATCCCCCTTTTTTCACTAAAAATTCATTGAATTAAGAAGAAAAATAAGAATGTACAAGACGCTAAAGACCTGATGGTAATGGTGGAGTAAGCTAAGACCTGATGGGCCTATGAATAAGCCATTCCAATTTAGGGATAATTAGCATTACCCTGTTACGGATTGGGCACTTCTGTTCAGATTTTGTTCCTGTATACACCAAGGAAAATTTGAACTTCATACTTGGCAATCAAGTAATGTTTCCCAGAAGAATGCATTGTTTGATTCAACTACAACTTCAATATTTTAGTTTTTAACAATTTTTTAGGCTTTTTTGACCGCAAGAGGATGTGAATGTAAAGGAAGGAAAATTTTCAAACTTAAAAAGGAAAATCGTTGTAATCATGACCCTATGTGATTATATCACCAACTCCAAATTATTTCATATTTGGTAAATAAATTTCTCTTTTCTTTGCTTCCATAACCCTTAGCTATTAAATTTTAAATAAAATTACATTTAATCCATAGAGAATTCCTATATTTCAGTTGTAACTGAATTAGGAACTTGAGACTGTTATAGCCTGCATATAGTTGTATTAGCTCTAAGATTGAGTCAATGTTTTAATGAAATTAAGCTTTGGCTTATTGCATTTTATGCTGGAAATTATCACAGTTTGATATTTTACCGTTTCAGGGCTTCTCCACCACGGTGCTGCTGCTTTTGAATCTGGTGGATTTCTGTCATACCACTTTCCCTACTTCTTGTTTGCTATCTTCTTTTTTTTTTTGGCTAGAATACTGCAGTATGTCTTATATGGAGTATGGTTTTATAAGAGCATGTACTCTGATTTGTACTAACCTTGTAAATTGTACATGGTGATGTCTCATGTTTTTATGGTTATGTTCTTAGAAGATTTGTTTGAAGCACCTAAGAATTGATGGATAGGTTAGATATTATTGCGGCAAGAAATCATCATAGATTGCTTTCGCGTCCTACAAAGAGAAACAACAAAAGAAAGTGAGCGCCACGCTGATCCGGCAGGAGAATCTTCAATGCCTAAGTTAGATTTCTATGCAAATAGTTGTTCCACTAAGAATGGAAAAGTTTCGATCCTTCTAAAGGGGGATTTACCAGGGTATTTATAGCTGCGAGATGCCAGCAACAGAGAGAGTCCCAATCTAGCAGCTTCCAATCACTAGTAGGAGTCCGTATATGGCAAGAGTAATAGTAGGAGAGTGAATCGGGAGGATATCACAACTATGGGAGATCCATGTGTTCCACATATCCTGGGGGATATTGTGAGATATCCTTCCTTCTGGGGAGGATCCATATCCTGCTAAGAGTCCTTTACTTATTAGGAAAAGTCTGTTCCATTCCTACTAATCACATGCTAGATCAAAAATGTTCCTTAAGAGGGTGCATCATGTGGAAGTGTCATGGCCTCATATGCCGAGACCTGGATCAGGTGGTTCGGTTTCCGACCTACTTATCCCGAATGACTGATTGTGTGTGTCGCTTTCCGCTTGGTCGGAGGTGCGGCCTTGGGTCTGTCATGCAATCATGGTTCTAGTGTTGTCTCGAACTATTAGTTGTTTAGATGTCGCACAGTTCTCAAACGCACCACTTAGACTAGTGTTATTCAGTTGCTCGATAATTAGTCCACTTTACCAATGTTGATCAGCCAGGCTACAAACTATCCTAGGTAGGAACTGTCTTACGAGAATATAGTTCGATTGTGACCGAACCATTCGTCCGGGACTGCACCAAGGCCATCTATGCTCTCATACCACTCCGCTCGGTTTAAGTGGCACGCCCTCCGGTGGTAGCTTATTTGTTTATCCATAACAGATGCAATGTGTTTGCATATGTATGGTTATCTTCTTGTGAAGGATCGTAGTAGCAATGGTAGATTAAAAAAAAAAAAAAAAAAAGTCTTACAATTTTTAGATCTCAAGGGGGGATGCAACCATAGAAACCTGTTACTTTTTATGGGATCATGTTCAAATGCTTACAGGCATTATGCCAATCAATGCAAGTCCAGTTTCAATTTGCTCAGACTACTCCTTGGCTTGTAGTTGGTGATTTCAACGCCATCTTGGCTTCAAATGAAAAGAGAGGTCCTGGAGCCTTTAATATGGGGGCGGCAGCTGAATTTGGTGCTATGGTGGACTCTTGCGATCTCATGGCCCTTCCTTCTCAGGGAAGCAGATTCACTTGGACCAATAATAGGAGGAGAGGGAATGTGCTGGCCAGACTAGATAGAAGCTTTTGCAATAATGCCTGGGTTGAATTTTTTCATGAGGGAGTTCAGCAGGTTCTCCAGAAAATTGGCTCAGATCATGCGCCAATCTTTATTTCTTTAGTTCCCGGCAAAAAACCGAACAATTGCCCCTTCAGATTTCATAGACACTGGGTGGAACACAAGGATTTTTTATCTGTGGTAAGTGCTTCATGGAGTGGCTGGACTCTTAGCACCAACTTATATAGGGTTGCAGAGAAGCTTAAACGACTTAAGGGCACCCTAAAGCTTTGGGCAAAATCTGAATTTCCGAATTTCAATATAGAGCTTGATAAGGCAAAAAAGGAGATGGAGGAGGTCCAAAAGAAAATTGACGAAGATGGTCTGGATGATTTTTTATTTGCTCAAGAGGCGGATGCCAAAACAAGGTATTTAAAGGCAATGGAGTACTATGAAAAAATGTGGGCTGAAAAATCGAGGATTCGATGGAAGAAGCTTGGGGACAGATGTACAAAATTCTTCCACCTCTCGCTAAGATGCTAAGAATTAAAACTCTATTAGATGCTTAAAGATAGATGATGGCGCTATCATATCAGAGCGATCAGACCTGGAACACTATATGGTGAACTTTTTCACTAATTTCCACAAAGCAGCACGTGGTTCCAGCATCCTCGATCCTTGACGCATCCCCCGAATTATTGCAGCGAGATAGAGCCATTTTGGACAGAATCCCTTCAGATTTGGAGATCAAAGAGGTGGTCTGGAGTCTTGATCCTGCTAGCTCTCCTGGGCTAGATGGGTTTCCTGGTGAGTTCTTCAAGCATTGCTGGGATATTATAGCATATGATGTTTGTAACGCTATTCCCTGCTTCTTTATTTCTGGAATCATGCCGCAGGGATCAACAATAATTTTCTTACTTATCCTAAAGACCAAGGGTGACTCTTTGATAAATTCCGCCTTGTGTATGGGAAATTTTATTTGTAAAATAATTTCTAAAACTCTTGCTATGAGACTGGCAAGCTTCCTTCCGAGAATTATTTCTCGCGAGCAAGGGGCCTTCCAAAGGGGGAAAATTATTTATACAAATATCTACTTGGCTTCGAGCAAGCTAATATGATGTCATCACTTTAGAGGAGGAGGGATGGGAGTTAAAATTGACATCAAGAAGGCCTTTGACACAATTGATTGGAGCTTTATTTCATCATGAGGAAATTTGGATTCTCCGAAACCTGGATTGGATGGGTTCATCTTGTTGGATTCTCGAAAAATCTCCATTCTTCCGAATCGAGGACCGTGGGTTACTTTAATGTCGGTCGGGGCTGAGGCAAGGTGACCCTTATCTCCTCTCTTATTTGTTTTGGCTGAAGAGGTCCCGTAGAGGGCTCAATATGATAATCCGGGAGAAGAAAATCAAACCCCTAAACGGCCCTCGTGGGATGCCTACCTAGTCATATGTGTCCCCGACATATTCATATTCATCAATGCATCTATAAGGTACGCCAAGAATCTTAAATCCTTCTTAAATTTGTATGAAGAATGCCTGTGTCAACACATCAGCTTGGAGAAGAGCAAGGTGTTTTTGGGAACATCTCTCCGCTAGAAAGCTAATAATAGGAGAGACGATGGGAATCCCAATTTGTAGTTTGCCCACTAAGTATTTGGGTGTGAAATTTTCAAAGGCAGAGTTAAGAAAGAATTCTCCTCCCCGTGATGGACAAAGTTAAAGCGAGACTTATGGGTTGGAAGGAAGGCTGCTTCTATGGCGTAGAGTGGAGCTTGCTGAATCGGGTGACGAGCATTCCCATGCATAGCTTCTCCAGATAATCGTGGCCATCCGAGCTCATCAAGATCATGGAGAAGTGGATTCGCAACTTCATCCGGACAGAGATGTTGATACGCAAATCTATCATAGTAAGCGATCTGTTGCAAACCAAAATCGAGGGTGGTCTAGGTCCCGCAGTTGAGGGAGATCAATGAAGCCCCGCTGCCAAGGCGGTTTGAAGATGAAGCATGATGACGACCAACTTATAGATTTTTGAAAGCTCGCTTCACTAAAGCAGATGGATCTCTTCGAAAAGGCCACATGTCCTCTTCGATATGGACGGGTTTTCGGAAATTATGGGAGTTTGTCTCCTTAAATGAAAGATGGATCATCGGGAATGGACGGAAAATAAATTTTTTAAATGATAGATGGCTGGGGCCTAAGACTATCGCTGAGCTTATGGAGACAGAACAAAATTCAGACGAAGCATTCAGTGGTAAGGTTGATCGAGTCATTCAGAATTGCGAATGGAATTTTCCCAATTGCCAATCGAGTAAAATGACTGAAGTCATCAACACCATCATGGAAATCCCTCTTCCCCAGTCTGAGTACGAAGATATGTGTGTTTGGAGCCCCAACAGTGATGGGATTTTTTTGACAAAATCAGTATGGAATACAATTAGGCGGAAAAAGGACTCAATCTCTTGGGAGGCGCTGATCTGGTCTAAGAAATTGCACCCGAGAATTTCTATCTTTGGGTGGAGAATCATGCATGGCAAACTACCTACTGATGCTGCGGTTATGAAAAGAGGAATCCCTATGGCCTCTAGATGCGACTTATGCAGAAGCTCGAGCGAGGATTTGGATCATATTTTGGTCCATTGCCAGTATGCAGAGAGAGTTTGGAATATTGTCTGTGAATGGTTTAATATTCCAAGTAGGAAGCATGAATCCCTTCATGATCTGGCTTCATGGTGGAAAAGGAAAATGAAGATAGTTCATCTGAAAGAGGTCTGGTCAATCGCTTTGCCATTTCAGCTGAAAACATTTGGAAAGAAAGGAATGGGCGCCGCTTTGAAGAAAGACAGAGACAACAAAGGCATGTGATTGAAATGATTAAGAACGACATTAGAGAGACTATTCCTAATGTGAAAACATCAATCAAATCCATGAATGAAATTTTGTTGCAGGAGGTCGGGTCTCGAACATTCTTAGCGGCATTAAACCCCCCGAAGTTTATTGGTGCAAACCGCACGGGTGGGTCAAGCTAAACTTTGATGGAAGCTCTTGGGAACCCTGGTAATGCAGGTGCAGGTGCAATCATGAGAGATCATAATGGCAGGTGTCTCGGTCTTGCAAAGATATACTTGGGGATTAAAGAAATTATGAAGCAGAATTAGAAGGTCTAATGCATGGTCTCATGAAAGCAAAACAGTTAGCTATTCCATTCCTCTGGGTAGAATCAGATTCAGCGGCTTTGGTTATGTCAATTCATCAGGGAAAAATTCCATGGATGGCTATGCAGAGATGGAACCATCTAAGGCAATTCCTGGGAAGTATTACATGGAAAATCACTCACAACTATAGAGAAGGAACTCGTGGTGCATTCTAGCCAAGAAAGCTGCAAAATCAAGATGCTCGATACCAATGACGTTTTTCCGTGCCATATCTCGATATGATGGCTAGAGATGAATCTTCTAGACCTCGATAGATTTATGTAGTGAGTGGCCCTAGGTCCCGCGATGGCTATGCCGAAGGTGGGGCCTCGTGGCTTGCTCTGTGATTTGTTTGTTGTTTGCTGGTTTTTTTTTTTTATCTTCTTTCTCAATAAATTATCCATTTAGCAAAAAAAAAAAATAACTCAACCTGTTTCTTTTATACAATTGAAGGACGAAAAGAGGGAAAGAAAGAGAGAGATTTTTTTATGATCCGTATATTGATATCGGCGATACAATATCAAATACATACGTTAAGGCTGTATTTGATTGCGAGGAAAATTTAAAGGGAAGCGAAGTGAAATTTTTAAACTTAAAAATGATACTTTTTGTAATAATTACCTCTTGTGATCCCACGTGATTGTATAAACTATTTAATTTTTTTTTTTGCCATGTTTAGTAATGATACAAACTTCTAACAGTAAAATGGAAAAGAACTGAAGTAATTCGACTAGGCCTTGAAAATATAAATTAACAACAGCCACTAAAAAAAGGAAAAAACTTCTAAAGGCCATAGCTGTGGTTGGAAAGGGACAATATGAACCCCGGGGCTCAATCTAAAAATAACAAAAGATATAGAACAACATATAATATTAGATGTCTAAGGCCCTCTTTGGTATCAATTTTCCTTTTGATTTTTGTCTATTTAACAAAAAGCATTAATGAAAACCTTTTTTTTTTTTTTTTTATCAAAACGTAAAAATGGTTTGGTATTTTTGTGAGAAATATATTTGGTGTCCCTATGTGTAAAATAGGTTTTTGAATAAATGGGTGAAGAGATGTCCCCTCTCATCCTCCCTCGCCCTTTTCCTCTCACTTCTTATTGACCCTTCTAAAGGGCCAACACCCGTGGCTGCTGCATGTGGTTCGTCAAGGCTAGTGGGCAGCTGGTCAGTCCTCTTCTCTTCCACTTGTAGATCTGAATACCTGTAAAAATTATCCTTATAAGAAAAAAAAAAACAAAAACAAAAGAAACAAAAAAAACAAACAAACGAAGGCTGCAATCGATTGATGGAAGGAGAAGAAAAGAACAGAAGTGGGGACCGGCTGCTACTTGACTATCGCCGACAATAACTTCCATCATCGGAAGTGACAGATTTGCAAGGAGGAGAACAAGTGTGCCGACGGTTAAGGGTAGGGATGGAGTAGAGATGAGTTTCTACTTGTTTTTCTTAAAATAGAACGAAATGACATTTTTACCCTAGATTTTGGAAGGGATAAACACGTGCTCATTAATGTTCAGCACAAAAACAACTGCAAATGGTTTTCAGTGAAAAATCATAAATGGCTTTCAAGTTCTTTTTTATTTTTGTGTTTTTTCAATATTTTTTAAGGGAAAAAGAAAGGAATGCTAGCGAGATACAAAGGTAATAGGAATGCTAGCATCTATTGGCTGTTAGATTAGATAGATCAGATCTCTGCCATTGATTAAATATAGTGTGTATCTAATCCATCTATGCTGCTCTTCCTTACTATCTTTGTCTCCATCACAGTCACCATCTCCGTCTCCGTCACCGGTGTTTCCTCCAAAGACGTCATCATCGCACCTGAAACCAGCGTTCATCTGCGTCTCTGGCTCCCACTCCCTCCTTTCTTCGTCTTCTTTGCCCCAACTGAAATCGTCCCCGCCGCTGTTGTCGATCCCCAAACTGGTGTCTTCTTCTTGTGTCATCATCATCTTCGCAGGTCCAAGAGGCAGATCCCCAAAAACCCATTGTAAAAGAAAGAAAACAAGTAAAAATTGAGATGGGTTTTGACAAAAATAAAAGAAATCTTCAAAATTTTTGGTTCCCCAGCAGATTTCTCGTCTAAGAGCAAGAACCTGAAGCAAAAAAAGGAAATGAGAAAAGACAAAGTAGGTAAAAACAGAGAAATACAATCTTGGTAAGCAAGAATCTGAAGAAAAAAAAAGGAAAGGTTTCTAGACAAAGTAGGTAAAAACAGAGAAATACTCATTGTGAAAACTGGAATTTCATCTACTGTAGAAGAGGGGGAGAGAAGATAACCCACAAAATCAAACGAAAAAGGGGGAGACGATGAAGAACAGTTCCTCTCACTCTCTGGATCCCTCTTTCTCTCCTCTTGTCTCTCGCTCTATGGCTGATTTGGAGGAGAAAGAAGAAGAATGATAATGCCATTAAAATGGGTTAAAAATCGAGCATTCATCGGAGGGAATCGGTGTAAGGCGGTCAAATGATCAGTGCCGATTCCTATGTGAATAAGCCGGTCACTGGTCACTGATCACTGGTCACCGTTCAGTTGCAAAGGGTAGTGGGAAAAGGGGAAAGGAAAGGTGTAGCAACAATGAATTGAAAGTTTGTAAGTTTTCTCTCCATCCAACAGCTTAATTTAAGTTGATCAAATCCTACGGCTAATAGCATGCTAATATTCATAATACCTTTGTATCTCGCTAGCATTCCTATACCTCTCCCATTTTTTAAATACAAATAGGCTTCATAAATAATACCTAATGCACTCAAAAATGATTTTTGAGGCAAACATCCAAAAGAAAAATGATACCAAAGAGGGCCTAAATTAGGTCATATGAACATTGTGATCTGAAAATACTGCTCCGTATCTAAATAGAGAAATGGAAACTAAATTTGTAAATGCCACAGAAAGTAGAAGGCCTGAGAACAATGACATGGATCCTATTTCCTTACCGACATAAGCAAGATTTCTCTGTTTCAGATTTCTAGTCAGTGAAAATTGAAAACTCCTTCATAGTTTCATACGACCTCAAATGGTTCGAAAGCCCCCTTGAAACCATGTCTTTTATTTATGAGAAAAACCTAGGAAATGATTTCCAACAAATACCTCTCATATAATTCAAATGAGAAGTAAGAGCACAATATCTCCATTGCTCATCAATCTAGAATGCATGCCTATATACTCCTAGGCCTCTTGGAATAAATTATACTAGTAAGCAAAGCAACTAAATAACCACAGTTGGCTAAGACAAAACAAAAAATGAAGTCCTAAAGGATATACATGTGCTCCACTACTCCATTCTGTTTTATTTTAATATTTATTATTTAGATCAAGTATTGGGAATTCTAAGAGCCTCATACTCAGTAAAATAGCTTTTGGTGGGCCACTTAATGTTAAATGAACTAGCTCCAAAAGGAAGAAAAGATTATATCTGTTTAGTGGGAAATAACTTGTTTAATTTAATAAAACCCCTAGAACTGAAAGAGTCAGAAAATATGTATAAGCTACTTTATATTTATCAACTAGCTTTGCCTCTGCCTCCCCAACCATTGCACAGAAAGGACAAACGAAGAAAGGAAGTGTAGGTAGCTTTGTCCTTTCAGCTATGGATAGTGTTCATCTGTGTTGGCTCCTTGGTGTTTAGGAACTTATATCATCCATGATACCATCTATCCATTTTCAGCAATCAATACAAGGATCATCCTTAAAGTTTTGTCACTTTATACTTCATTGCTTCTCTTGCTTTTTTTGCTAAAGATCAGGAATTTTATTGAAGAAAAGAGAAAAAATACAGCTCAAAAGAACAACCTTCGGCATGGCCATCAACAGGGGAGAATAAATTGAATAAAGATATAAACATTAGATAAACCGAAACCTAGGTCTCGATTCTGCGCCATGGGCAATCTGACCGAATGTGAGATGGGAAAGATATATTAACATCCGAATACCTTGATTTTCTTGCCTCCTTTGCAAGAAAATCTGTTACGCAATTAGTTTCCTGAAAACAATGAGTTATCTTCCAGCTAATAGAATTCAGATAATCCTTCACAGACAACCAATCCTGAAAAACAAACCAAGGAATTGATTTGGATTGAAGTGCTAACACCACTGTTGCTGAATCTGTTTCAATCCAAAGGGCATCCACCTATAATTCTTTGGCTTTAAGAATTCCTTCCATCAGAGTTGTGAACTCAGCGTAGTAATTTGAGTGGACTCCTAAGAACTTCTTTAAGAATCCACCACCGAGCTCCTATGGTTGCAGAATACACCTCCTGCTCCAGAGTTTCCTGGGTTACCCAAAGAACAGCCATCCACATTTAATTTTGTCCAATTAAATCAGGTCTACACCAAAAAACTTCTAATATCGACAAAGGCTTTCCTGGAAGAGCTGATACCCCCAACTGTGGCAGCATGTCAAATCATTGGGACTCTTGATCACACCGACCAAGGAACCACAAGCCTCCTGCACCTCTCTTCTAATCTTCTCATAGAGTATGGGACTGATTTTTTACACCCCTTTATAACTCCTTTTATTCCTCTCTCGCTAAATGTTATTAGTCACAATAATAAAGCCCACTAACCATGGATCACACACTGTAATCACCCTACGCTTCCTAATCCACCATTGTGCTAGCTGTGAAACATTATCAATATTTGACCAAGAAATACCAAAACAGTCCATAAATAATTTCCAAAAGGCCAGAGAGAAGCTACAATTTGTAAAATATGCGGGGCAATACTCATACTCATATTACCCGACAAATCCAATGACTTCAGATTTGTAAGCTCTCCTATTTCTTCGCTCAATCTTGTTACATTGACTTTTCGTACTTGAAGCATTTCAAGCTTCTTCAACTTCCCAACCAATGAGACATCAAAAGGTTCCTGATCACGGTTATCCAAAAAATAAGTACTTATACAAAGAACTCGAAGGTCCGTTAAGCATGACAATGAAGACGGTATCGAAGAGATATATGTGTAGAAACGCAACCCTAAAACGATGTAGAAGATAATGGAAAAACAAAACAGACAATGCACATGGATTTTACGAGGTTTGGCAAGGTTGCCTACATCCCCAGTGAGATGAGATCTTGCTTCACTATCAATGGAGAATAGGGTTACAGTGCTCGTCCTCACACCTCTCAGTATTGCTTCTTCATTACAGAGAAAGAAACCCTCGCTACATATATATAGCGAAAAAAACCCTAATCCGGAAAGTACACAATTGCCCTCAAATAAAAAATTTGAGCGGGGGTTGTGCCCCCACACCCTCGATGCAGGGGGCCTCTCCCCATGCACCTCATAGGGACCACCGCCCGACTGCTAGATGTGCACAAGACTCTCGGATTAAATTGCGACGGAATACAAGACGTCATACACCAACAATCTCCACCTTGGCTTGAATTCTATCGAGCCTCCTGTAAAGATAACTTGTAGACATCTTCATCATTGTACCTCATTAGAGGTACAAACCGACACCTGTTTGGTGCGTCCCTCATCTTCAACAATAAGTAATATTAATCAAGTCCAAACAGACTCGAATTTCTCTCGTAGTAATCGGCTTTGTAAACATATCTGTAGGATTGAGATCTGTATGAATTTTTCTCAAGTGAATACTGCCTTTTGACACAAGCTCCCTGATCTTGTGAAATCTCACATCAATATGCTTTGTCCTTGCATGAAACACCTGATTCTTTGCAAGATGTATGGCACTCTGACTGTCACAATATAACACTGTACCTCCTTGCTCTAATCCCAACTCACAAACCAGTCCAAGCCAACTGACTCCTTCCTTGGCAACCTCAACTACGCCATGTACTCCTCAGAGTGGACAATGCAATTGTAGATCAAGCATCACCTCCATGATATAGGTCCACCAGCCAATGTAAACACATACCCGAGTAGACCTCCTCTTGTCTAAATCACCAAAGATAGTCAAAATCAACATAACTCGCCAATTTCGAGAACTTCCCTGCCATCGAACATAACACCTATATCTTTAGTCTTGCTCAAATATCTCAAGATCCACTTAATTGCATTCCAATACTCCTTCCCTAGATTACTCATGTATTTGCTAACAACACTGACTGCATGAGACAAATCCGGCTTGCTACAAACCATAGCATACATGAGACTCCCAACTGCTCTAGCATAAGGGACTTGAGACATCCGCTCCACCTCCTCATGTGTTGTAGGGCATTCCTTTCGATAACTTGAAGTGGCCACTAACGGAGTGCTAACCGGTTAGCTTTTCCATATTGAAACGCTCTAGCACCTTTTCAATATACCTCTTTTAAGTTACCTAAAGTTTACCTGCATTTCTGTCTCTAAGGATTTCCATGTCAAGGATCTTCTTAGCGGCACCATGATCCTTCATCTCAAATTCAGCACTCAACAAAGACTTCAAAGAGACTATATCATGTTTGTTCTTGCAGAATGAGCATGTCATCAACATAAAGCATCAACAAAATAATGGATTTATCACTTGGCACTTTATAATAAACACAACTATCATACTCACTTCTTGTGTAGCCAATCTTCATCATGTGGGAATCAAAGCGCTTGTACCATCGCTTAGGAGATTGCTTAAGGCCATAAAGTACCTCTTGCGATAAATATGGTCTTCTTTCCCCGCACCTTGAAACCTTCAGTTGCTCCATGTAAATCTGTCTCCAAGTCACCATGAAGAAATGCGCTTACATCAAGTTGTTCAAGATCTAAATCATACATGGCCACCAAAGCAAGTAGTACCCTAATCGAAGTGTGTTTCACCACCGGAGAAAATATTTCATTGTAGTCTATCCCCTCCTTCTGTGCATAGCCCTTGGCTACAAGTCTGGCCTTATACCTTTCACTCTCCTTCTCAGATGCTGCCTCTTTCTTACGAAAGACCCATTTACACCTAATGATTTTTCTTCCCTTGGGTATTTCCACAATCTCCCAAGTCTTGTTCTTCTGTAGAGATTCCATTTCCTCCATCATAGCTATCATCCATTTATCATGTTGTGCATCACTCAAAGCATCATGGTAGGAAGATGGATCACCTGTACCTACAGTGAGAGCATAGGCAACCATGTCCTCAAACCCGTATCTCATAGGTGCTTTGTGAGTACGCTTCCCTTTACCCTTTGCCACAATAGGAACTTCTATCGCCTGTTGTCCCTGTAAGTCACTTGATGACTCATTCTCTTTTGTTGTTTCGACTCACCTAACTCCATCTACAAAGAGAACCTTCTTTATTTTCATCAACTGCTGAATTATAATTTGACTTCACTATATGAGACTCATCAAACACAACATCTCGCTAACCACAACTTTCTGAACTTGGATCCCACAACTTGAATCCTTTACACCTTTCTTAAAACCAAAAAGATACATTGCTTAGACTTTGAGTCTAACTTGGAACGCTGCTCACTCTCAACATGCACATAGTCTGGACAACAAAATATTTTTAGAATAGAATAATTTACTGGTTTTCCTATCCATACTTCTTCAGGAATTTTACAATCAATCGCCTTTGATGGAGACCAATTGATGAGGAAACATGCCATGTTCACTGCTTCTGCCCAAAATCTCTTGCTCAACCCTGCATTCAGCCTCATACTCCGAGCTCTTTCTAGAAGTGTTATGTTCATCCTTTCAGCTACACCATTTTTGTGGTGTCTTTGGAACTATGAAGACGGTAATCCCTTCACTTTGCACAATTTTGAAACGGCTTGTATGTACTCTCCTCCATTATCTGTCTCAAGTATTTAATTTTCTTTCCGTCTTCCTTTCTACCTCAGCCTTCCATTCCTTAAATTTAGTGAACACCTCACTTTTATGCTTCATGAAGTAGATCCGACTTTCCTTGAGTAATCATCAACAAAGGTCACTAAGTATTCTACCCCACCTTTAGATTTTGTTGTTGAAGGACCCCATACATCTGTGTACATAATCAAGCACCCCTTTACTCTTATGTTTTGCAATTTTGAAACTAACCTTGCATGTTTTCCAACACACAATACTTCGAAGTTCATTATAAGTTTTACTCCCTTCAACATTTTCCTTTTATGAAGCTCCATCAATCCTCTTTCTCCCATATGCCCTAACCGATATGCCATGATAGGTATCATCTAGATCAAATCTGCATCTATAGTCACAGATGCTCCACCTATAATTGTGCTCCCTATGAGTTCAGATAGGTTTCGCTAGTCGTCCCTTCATGACAACCATTACACCCTTAATAACTTTGAGAACTCCACCTTCGCTATGTACTTGCAGCCATTTGAGTCAAGTGCCCCAAAGATATTAAGTTTTTCCTTAATTCTGGTACATGTCTCACATCTACTAAGGTTCTTACTATCCCATCAAACATCTTGATTTTGATAGTGCCTATCCCAATGGTCTTGCATACGGCATCATTCCCCATTAGGACAGACCCACCATTATATGGTTGATATATATCAAACCAATCCTTATGTGGACACATGTGATATGAACATCCAGAATCTAAAATCCAAGAACCAGAAGGTTGATTCTTACATGATGATAGAGAGAGTACATCTCCATCATCTCCATTTGAACTATCAGCCACGCTAGCTTCCTTAGATGTCTTATCTACACCTTTCTTCTTTAAGTCCACCTTCCTCTTCAAGCACTCTCTCTTCAGATGACCTTCCTTCTTGCAATAGTAACAAGAGACCTTTGTCTTTGCCCCTTTGGATTTCGATCGACTCTTCCCAGATCCCTTCTGATTTGATCTCCCTCTTTCCTGCTCCTTGTCACCTCCGAAAAAACCTTCTTCTTGAGATTTCGACTCGGCCTTCTTCCTTGTATCATTGGACATGAGGGCAGCTGCACTTCATCCATCTCAAGGGTCTCCTTCCCGCATAAGAGAGTCGTTACTAGGTGATCATATGATTCTAGGAGCGACGACATAGTAACGCCTTGTCTTCATCCTCGATCTTAACCTCCAGGTTTGCAAGTTTACTTACGATCTGATTGAACATGTTAAGATGCTCTAATAGATCCGTACCTTCCTCCATCTGTAGAGAATACAATTGCTTCTTCACGAACAACTTGTTCGTTAAGGACTTCGCCATGTAGATGCTTTAAGTTTCACCATAACTGAGTAGATTCGATACCCACAATATATTGTAGGGCATCATCAGAAAGATTTAATTGAATAGCACTTACCGCCTTTTCCTCCATCTCTTCCCAATCTTCGTCAGTAATTTTTGTAGGTTTCTTCGACTTTCCCAACAACATTTTCGCCAAACCCTGCTGTATCAGAAGATCCTTCATCCTTTGACGCCAGAGGGTGAAATTGTTCTTCCCATTAAACCTCTCGATATCATACTTGACATTCGATCCCTTCCCTGCCATCGTGATAGTAAACCCTAGAAAACGAAACCTAGAGCTTTGATACCAATTTGTAGAAACGCAACCCTAAAATGATGCAGAAGATAATGGAAAAACAAAACAGACAATGCACACGAATTTTACGAGGTTCGGCAAGGTTGCCTACGTCCCCAGTGAGATGAGATCCTACTTCACTATCAATGGAGAATAGGGTTACAGCGCTCATCCTCACACCTCTCAGTATTGCTTCTTCATTACAGAGAAAGAAACCCTCGCTACATATATATAGCGAAAAAAACCCTAATCCAGAAAGTACACAATTGCCCTCAAATAAAATATTCGAGCGGGGGGTTGTGCCCCCTACACCCCTTGCTATGCAGGGGGGCCTCGTGCCCCCCTTGCAACCCCCACGGTTCCGCTAACCGCCATCATGCCTGTCTAGATGCTGCACCAGTACTCCCTGGATTAAACTGCGACGGAATACAAGACATCATACACCAAAAATATGTATTTACCAGATCTAGTGTCTTCAATGATGTCATCCCCTGGAAGAATCCATCAGGGATTTCCCTCAAATTCACATTATCTCTCAAGGACTAGGTCATAAGCTGATCAGAGCAATATTCGAGCTGATTGGGGAACTTAGTAATTTCATTTTGCACTAATGAAAGTCTCTTGCATTTCCTTAGGTTCTTATCCCTATCTTCTTCTGGAAAATGTGTCAGTCCTCTCCCAGATTTTACAATAAAATCATGACCTTCATTTGATGCTATCCATATTGACACATCCCGAATAACATCATGCATCCTTACACAACTTCCCCTTCAATGCTCACCAACATCTAATAATAAGCACGATGACTTAAGTCTTTCCATATGCATGTGCAACCTATTCCTTGCATCCTTCAGGTTGCCAATATCTTCAAACACCCCCTCCCCCACCACGTAAGGAAGCAAATCATCCTCAAAAATAGTAAAATCTTCGGGAAACATACAACAAAGCAAGAAGCAAAATTTGGTAGCTTCACTTGCAAGAAAGTCATAACTCAATTTTATGGAGCAGAAAACTTTTTCATGCACACCTTCGATGTCCGGTGATGATGAGCTTGACATCTTGAGTTGGCTCGCCGCATCTTTCCACATAGATATGTCCTTAGTTTTCAGCGCCTTACCAATTGTAACGATTGCGAAGGGCAAACCCCCACATTCTCTAACAACTTTATTTGCCACTTCACAGAACGCATCGTTGTTCTCTACTAGACAATCTCCAGCAGCCCATTTGAATAGAGCCCATGCATCTCCCTCTGACAAAACTTTTAGTTCAACGTTCGATTGGGTCCCCATTTGTCTACACACATGGAGTTGCCTTGTCGTGAGAACTACTTTGCAGTTCCTTTCACAGGGAATTCCTAGCTCCTCTAGTAAATTTAGTGGCTTCCACAAATCATCTAAGACTATGAGGATTTTCTCCTTCTTCAATCTCTCTATTAAACGCCTTGCCCTCACCTCCAGAGACTCTTCTGAAAGTGTTAGTCCCAAGTTCTCTCCAATTTTACCTTGGATCTTCTTCAAGACTGGTTCTTGAGACACAGTGACCATCACAACCTGATCAAAAAGCCCATCTTTCTTCATATTTTTAGCCACTTCTTTCATTAAGGTTGTCTTTCCAACCCCTCCTATGCCATATACACCAACCATCCTGACGCCCTCATCCTTCAAAGCCTCCACGATTTTGTCCGTTGCTAATTTTGTGGAATCATAAATATGGAAATCTAGTGTTTGCATGGATTCTAGGCCGGAAGGAAGTGGAGAAGGATTTGACACAACAGAAAATGATCGTCCTTCATTTAGGAGCTGATTGACATCATCAATCATGCGTTTTGCATCTTTCCCTACTCGATAACGCATGAGCAACCCCTTTGAGGCATCCTTGCTCCCTTCCAATTCATTATGCAATGTTTTCTCCTCGACTCTATTTGATTCACTTTTGATAACCAGCTTTCCACCACCACTTTGATCACATCTCCTCTCAAGCGAGCAACATCCACAGAGCGTTGTACATCCGCTTTCAGTTCTCCAAGACTTGCCATTTGTTTTCTAAGGTCATTAGCATTTGTCTTATAATAAACAAGATAGTTGATGTGATCCATGAAGGGAGAAACCAAATACCGGACCACTTGAGTGGCAATGTCCATTACTGTAGCTTCAAATAAGAAAAGAGGTGATGAGCCTTGAAATATACATGCCAAATCAAAAGCTCTTATAACTTATCAACTTAACTTAGGGCAGAAACAATCTGAAATATTACATTTATTAATTGCAACTTGGAATTATTGATTTTTCAATTAGAGCCAAATGTCTAGATGGTCCCACAAATTTGAACATATATGCTTTGTTACTACTGTTTTTTTTGGAATTTCAAATTGCCATGGACCGCTTTTGTTTAAATATCATGCAAATTACTTCTTTTCCACTTAGGGGATGATTTGGGCATTTCTTATGCACTTTTTGACTGAAGGGGCAGGCACACCTTTTTTGCCTAGAAATCAAAATTTATATTAAGAATGAAAAAAAAAAAAATAATGAGAAATGACAATTACATCGTCAAAAGGCTACTCATAAACAGGAAGAAAACAACAAGCTTTTGACCCACCTTCGGCATTGTCATCAGCAGGGAGGGAACCTAAGGAACTCAAAGACACATGCTGTATAGGATGCCCAAATAGGTGAAAGGATAAAACTATTTTTTTTAAAAGACAAATTATATCCTTTTGCAATCAATCCCCATTATATATTATATCTGCTTACGAATTAACCAATAAAGTACTTCCTAACAAATTTAAAATTCACTAAAAAAAATTTGTTTCACATTTTTCTTTCTCATGTTCATGATGAATTATAAAATAACTATAGGGCAACCAAAAACAAAAAATTAACTATATTCTTTTCCAAATGGGGTATCTATAAGGTGGACGGCTCTGATCATAAATACTCCTAAATCCTAATGTGCGGAAAATGGTCCAATTTCCAATTGGAAACAAATAAATGAAAGGCGTTTAAGTTACTGATGAGCCTTTTTGATAAGATTACACCCAACCTTCCCATAAAAAAATATAAAGAAGAAAAGGGCTAATGATCTTTTAAAATCAACATTTTACCGTTAGAAATCATCATTCTAATATTTTTCTGATCACCAACCCCCCCCCCCCCTTTTTTTTATTCAATGAAAATAACCAACATACTTTTTTGGCTACATATAGAGAAAGGTCTGATAACAGAATGTTGATTGAAACTTTTGAATTCCAAAAAAATAATAATAATAATACAAGCTTGATAGGAAAGTACTAATTGAGTTACCTTGCAAACTATTTGATAATTAAAATCAATTTTTGTTTACGTAATAATATCAATTTATCGGAAAAGAGAAAAGAAAGATGTGCACAACCAACTAGGGAGGACAATTTTGAACTTCACAACATTCCCTGAATCTGTATATTGAAATGTTACATACTACCACACCCCTCCCCCAAAAAAAAAGAAAAAGAAAAAAAGAGAGGAATGTTACATATAACCCTATGTTATGTTCATCCCAATGTAGAAAACCAGAGTTTTCGACTTGATTTGCCATCTTCGAAACACGATGACTTGATTGAATCAAAATTAGACCAGACCAAATCATGATAATCATGATTTGTATAATGGGTAATTTACAGCTGGGGATCAATTAATTGTATGGTTGGATTCAATGTTCATTCTTTCCTTATTATATTTTTTTTACTCCATTACAATGTTTAGATTAGAGGGCAATATTTTTCTGACCAAAAAAAAAAACAAAAAACAAAAAAGAGGTAAATATTTGTCACTTTAACATTTTATTTTCTTTCCTAACCTACCTAGGATAACTAAACTAAATTAAGGATAAAGTTTTCTTGAACCAGGCAGTGAGGTTCATCACCTGATCCTTGGTGTTGGGGTTTGTCGATTTCCCCAAAATACCCCCAATATTGCTATCGTGCTATTGAAAATAGTTAGTAAATATGCATATAAATGTGTATTTTTGTCTTATTCAAATGTTTAATTATTGAATCTGTTCAAATACAAAAAATATACATTTTATTAAGGGATTCAAAATTTAACATGTATTTTTTATTTTAACAACACTTTTTTATTTGAAAAAATAAATTAAAAAAAAATTTAAACCCAAAATCACTTTCCGATTAAAAATCCAAACCTAAAGAGGGATATAGGAATACCCCTTATATGTTTATTTGCCCTAACATTTATTTCAACTAATCATAAAGAAGGTTTTTTAAGTTTTTTTTTTGGCTTAAAATCTCAGGTACATATATGTTTTATGATAAATATATATTTATAATATTGTTTATAGAACAACTGTATTAAACTCATATTATTCATATATTATATCATTGTCACAGATGTTTTATTACATCAAATTCTTAAAACATAACAATACCATTTGATGTATTTAATTATTGTCCATATCTATTCCTGTATTATTGTCGTTTTTAAACTTACCAACAAACCCACCCCTTTCTTAACTGAGGTCGCGGAAAACTTATCCCTCAAATAAATGTGTCACTATAATCTTTTGTGATTTTCTGTTTTTGCTTTTCTTCATCCATAGTACAATGATTAAAGAAAAGTGGCAGTAAATGTACCTTTAACTTTTTTTATCACTCTTTCTCTTTTCTCCCTTGTTCGGTGATTAAAGTGTCAGCTTGTCATTTTATCTTCTTTTATGGATGATGACTTGAGAGTGTCGTATGTTCACATGGGTATCTGAGGAACTTTAATTATTGTTGGTTCTTCTTATTAGCATTTTTTTTTTAGCAAAAACATCTTCTGCGATGAATGTGGTGGTACGGTGAACATCAAATGGTTGAGAGGAACTTAGAGAGCGCGCATGCTTAGATGCTCTCAGCCATTCGATGCTCACCTCACAATCACTCCATTTTTTATAGATTTTCTTAACTATTTGAAGCTATTATAATTTACGGGTTTTAAAGCATTTATAGTCGCATGTAGAGTTGAGATGTGTAATCCCAAGGGGTAGTCTAGTTGGCAAGGGAAGAAAAGTATGGTTTTAACTCACACAGGGTATTTAGTGTTTTTTCATTGTTTTTAATGAAAGTTGAATGATTCTCAGTCAATCCCGATATGACTTGATTCATGTGATTATGGGGTTGGCCGATATGAACCCACAGAACTAGAAACCTATCATTAGCAAAAAAAATAAAAAAAATAAAAAAGAGATCTGAGACCTGCCAATTTTCGGACCATCCAGATCACATGGGGCCATTAGATTAGTCACAAGATGATTTTCTTCTCATAACCCAAACTAGGTCAATTGTATTTATTTGAAAATTTAGTAGCCAAGGGTTAGCTTAGAATTTAAAACCATTGGCAAACATAAGATTGACCCTTTGTTTTTTATTTTTTATCCTAAACATTATTCTACTCAAAAAAGGAAAAAAAAAATCCTAAGCATTACGAATTTAATGTACCCAAATGTATGACGGAGCATCTTGTTTGTATTTATTAGTTAATAAAGTTCTTATCATTTTATTGAAAAAAAAAAGAGGTTTCAAAAAGTCCTAATTTAATATCTTTAGCATGCACAATAAATTAGGATATAAACTTTTTTTTTTCTTTTTTTGGGACAAATAAGAATAGTGCTCCATGGTAACAATCATGGTCCCAGGTCAAAACCTCCATACAACAAGCAACACTTCAACAAGACTAATGAACGATAATAGAACATGTCAATCATTAGTCAACACTTATATCAATTTGTGCTCTAAATTATTATAATTCTGTTTTTAGAGTGGACTAGTAGAGCACAAAATTATAACTATTTTGAAGATTACTTAATCTGAAAATAAGTTTGAAAGGAATATTTCATCGTAAAATTATGAATTAGCTTATGTTTTCTGTGATAAATATGAAGTAGTTCGAAGATAGTATATATATGCTTTCAAACTTTCCACTCTCCATTAGATATATGAAGCAACTTTTGTTATAAATTATAAGAGAAAAAAACTTGAAATCACCAATTGAAATTCTTCAAAAAAATGTATTTTTACCGTAACTCTCAAATGGTATTCATATTATCTGATTTTGATTATAAAAAAAGGGAAAAGGCATTCAAGTTATCTGTTCACTATTAACGGGAGCTTTCCCATCACATATTGGAACGTCTAGTAGAATTATATAAGATAATGAGAAGTGAAAGTTAAGTTGGAACATACTTTTATTCTATCCAAACAATCCCAGTTCAGTACTATATCTTAGATCAATCGTTTTGCTCAAGAATTAATAAATGCCTCCCTGCAAATATAAAAATTCATTTAACATTATTTTACACATTCCTTTTCCCCAATGCATATATGAGATGGATTAAAAAAATCTTGAAGAATGAAAAGGGTTTTGGGAACCAATTCTTGAATCCTTGGGTCTTACTGCCCAAAACCAAGTGAACCACATAGGTTTACAGGTACATGGTATCGGTGGTGCCGGTATTATAATCATTTGAGAGAAATTTAGACCAGGGGTTTAGTTCATGGTATTGGTATCTGCCATTACCAGTACAAATTGGTCGTATTAGGTCATGTCGGATGATTTTGCTGCAATATTTCAATACGTTTTTTTTAATTATTATTTAACCCTCATTATTATTATTATTATTATTATTATTATTATTATTATTATTATTATTATTATTATTATTATATTATTATTATTATTTTTGTAATCGATCTGGTTATTAGTATCAGCCCATCATTTCTAAATCCGTTTTTTAGTAAGTTATCAAATTAGCAAATCGATATGTAAATAGCCCGGTTAGACCTGGCTTTGGAATTATCTTTATCTTTAATTGTGATGTGGTGTAGGCTTGAGCATCTTCCACACCATCGCAAGCATATAAAATGGGATAGACGCTTGACCAAAGTAACAAGGATTAGTTAAAGTGATCAACTGAATTCTGCAAACTATTGATGCACAAGATTGTTATAGGAATTATAACTGACAAAGGGTGATAACCGCCACTGTCTTTGGTAGATAAAGCATACATTATTTGTCACACACACACACTTTTATTTATATATATATATATATATATATATTAATTATAGGTAATTTGTATATACCAAGAAGAAAAGAATATAAAAACACATAGAACGGTAACCCACAACTTTCTTTCACAGACCAAAAGAAAGGAATAGAGGTCCTAAATCTAGTATGACAAACCCTGCATCACAATTCATATAATATAGAAAGTAAAGATTTTGTAATTGAGAAAAAATGCCATGAAAAAGTTAAGTGGACCAATCAAATGGTACATGGTCTTTTGATGCAATGACTCGTCACAGAAAACTTCCCATGATCCTAGTTATTTAATTCTGCAAATATTCATGGCCGAATAAATTAATTCTGGATAATACCAATAATTTTGTTCAAATCTAAATTAAAAAAAAAATGAATTTGGTTTAAAAACGTGTATAGAAGGTAATTTATAGTTGGGGAACAGCTATGAGTCATAAGAAGATCAGAGGAAGAAGACCCATCTTCACCCTTAGTTTTCCTAGAGCTCTCTGCTTCTTCTTTCCCTTCCACACCCACTCGAACAAAGCAGAGTCATGTTTTGGCCCCAGATAGATTTGGTGAGACGACTTGGTCTGTGAAGAAGACGTGCTTTTAATGGGTGAGATACTCACAGAGAAGGAAAATCAGAGGACGAGGGACGCACAAACTGCGTGATCCGAAGATGAAAAATTAAGAGCAGGTAGAGATCAAATTGCCCCAAAAAATAATTGGGGAAAAGTTAAACGTGGTGAATAATAGTAAGAGATTGGAACTTGGAAGGCGTTGAACTACTTTAGCTGGGCAGAGAGACAAGCTTCAAAGGTGTGAGAGCTCGCAGTGACTGGAACTTGGAAGGCGTTGAACTACTTTAGTTGGGCAGAGAGACAAGCTTCAAAGGTGTGAGAGCTCGCAGTGACTTTAGTGAGTGGCACTGCGAGCTCTCACCAAATCTGTATTTCTTCTGAACGAGTTGTGAATCAAACCTGTTGAAGAAATCTATATTTCTTCTGAACGAGTTGCGAAAAGGGGGCGAGAAAGTCTTCGAGAACTCCGGTGTGAGAGAGAGAGAGAGAGAATATGGAGAGGTGGGATGCCGTGGGTTCATAGTGGAGGGGAGAGAGTCGGGTGAATACTGGGTTCGGGTGGGAGCGAGAGAGGGAAGTGATACAGAAGGGGGGGGGGGCTTGTGAGCCTTCATCGAGTAAATAAGATTTATCTAAAAATAGTACCCAAATGTATGATGGAACATCTACTGAACCAAGAATCTTTATGCAGAAACCTGTAGAGAGAGAGAGAGAGAGAGAATACTCACTAGGTCTCCTATGGTAATTGGTAACCTGTAGAGGACTGAAACCAGGACGCAATGAGAGGCAAGATTACAAAATCTTGTCACATAAACCTTCTTCCTTCACTCGTTCCTCTTCTAAGTTTTAAGTGCTGGTCTTTACCTCTTGAATTATATATATAGTACTTCTTGTCACCTATTTAAGCAGAAATATCGTATATATAGATCGGGTTCCTTCGTAGCAGGCTATAGTGTAGTATAGATCCAAGGGTTGAGAGCTCTCAGACGCATAGTCAAGGCATGAACGCACATTCCAAAATACTCCCAGCCCTTGGATTTGTGCTACATGCTTTATCTTGTGACATAAGATCTATATTGATAAACACAAAACTATTCGGATCTGTCGAATTCCTATATGAATTGACCTGTTTGAACGAAATTCAGATCCAATTCTTGAATCCCTGGGTCTTACTGCCCAAAACCAAGCGAACCACATTGTTTCACGGGTTCATGGTATCGGTGCCAGTATAATAATCATTTGAGAGAAATTTAGACTAGGGATTTTAGTTCATAGTATTGTTATCTGCCATTGACAATACAAATTAGAAAAAGATGTTATGGAAGAGTTAAGCAGGACAAAACCTGCATCACAATTCATGTAAATAGATAGAAAGTAAAGCTTTTGTTATTGGGAAAATAAGTTATGTAAGAGTTAAGTGGCCTAATCACGATAGCAAAATTAGTATTTTTTTTTTTGCTAAAGGGTCATGTATATTAAGAGAAAAGGGAAAAAAAGAAAACAGTGTACAAAGAAGATCCAAAAAAAGAGGATCCAGAGAAAAACAAAAAACCAGAAATCACCCCACCTAGAACCCACCCCCACCTACGGCATTGCCATCAGCGGAAGGATAGGTGCTAGGCCAAAAAAAACAGAAAAAGAAAAAAAACTAATAAAATCTGAATCGCGATATGCCCATCGCATCCTCAGCCATGAAATCAAGCACCTCAGGAGGCCATTCCACCACTGATGTAGATGCTTCCTTCTTAGCAGCCATCTGCGCCAGGAAATCCGCAATAGGGTTTGCCTCGCGATAACAATGAGTGATTTTCCATCTTATACCACTGAGATAAGAAATAAGGGAAGACCACCTTTGCCAAACAAACCACGGGATCCAGCCCCTTTGAAACATGAGCACCACAGCGCCCGAATCACATTCAATCCACAGAGATGCACAATTCAGCTCTCTAGCTCTCTCAATTCCTTCAATTAAAGCTTGAAATTCAGCATGGAAATTTGAAGCTATTCCTAAATAGGAGCTATAAATCGCTACAATCGGCACTTCTTTCCTTATAATGCCACTGCTCCAGCATTCCTGGATTACCCAAGGACGAGCCATCACAATTAAGCTTCCACCATCCATCCATCGGAGGCAGAAAAATTTCTTGGACCCTTTAGTCTTCCTTCTTGGTACCTCTATATTAAGCTTCAAGCATCTCTCGAATCCAAATGAGATTTTATTCTCATTTTTCCTGGCCACGTCTTCTAATCTCCTCTATTATTGTATGAAAGACTTGACCATAAGATCGATGGAGACCCCTAAATCTTCTCGAATTCCTTTCCATCCAAATAAAGTATGGAACAAGAATCAAACCAGCCATCCACAATTGAGACAGTCCAATGGATTTGGATTTTTGAGTCCACCATGAAGCATGCGCTAAAAAATCATCCCCCTGATAGGACCAATGAAAACCAAAGACTTCAAAGAACGCCTCCAAATGTAGACAGCTCCATCACATTTCACGAACAAGTGATTTATAGACTCCTCAGCCTTATTGCACACCTCACACCTAGAAGGGCAGCACTCCTTTTCTTTTACCTTGTCATCACAAGGAAGCTTTCCATGTATAAGTCTCCAGCCAAAAACTGATTGGCGGGGATCAAAACCAGCTCCACACCATTTTGCCCAGCCCACTTTAGGAGAAACCTTTCTCAATGCTTCCCGGCCGATTTAGTGGAGAAAGCTCTAAGGAGGATAGAGACCAGAGAATCGGTCTTTCGACCTGTGGCAAAGATATATTCCTATAGCTTTGAATATATCTTTTAAAAATTCAGATGAATAGGGAAAACACCACTTACCATCTTCAATAAAATCTACCACTCTGCAATTGCTATAGGAAAAATGGGACAAAGGGAGGGGGGAGAGCTCAGCAATAGACAAAGGACCTATCCATCGATCCTTCCAAAAGAAAATGTCCTCACCTGCACTCCACCATCCACCGCCGATAGAGATACAAAATTCCACATCTTTGCAATACCTTTAAACACAAGATGGTCTATAACCCTTCTTGAGGTCTCCACCTTCATTCACAAATCTAGCCCGCAAAAAGGAACTAAAAGCAGATTCTTCATGCTTCATTTGCCACACAAGTTTGCTAATCACTGCACAGTTGACATCCCTCAGTCGCCTGATACCTAAACCCCCTTCCTCCTTAGGTCGGCATATCTCTTCCCATTTCACAGTGATTTTCTTCACTGTGGAAATATCCCCAGACCATAGGAAATTCCTAATCCATCGTTCCACCGTTTTAATCACCGATTCAGGCCACCAATAAATGGAAAAATTATGAATAGGCATACCTAAGATCACAGACCGAATGAGCTCTGCACGACCAGCCATTGAAAGGAGTTTGCCTTGCCATCCCTGTAAACGAGATTTAATTTTATCCATAAGAGGAAGCATCCTATCCTTCTTGACAGCGCCCTTGAAGATCTCAACCCCAAGGTACCTCGTCGGAAGAGAGCAAATTGGGATACCCAGCAGATCAGAAATATACCTCTTCCTGTGAGGGGCGACTTTGCCAAAAAAAACCTTACTCTTCTCCAAGCTTATTTTTGGCCAGAAAATTCTTGGTAATTAATCAAGAATTCTCTCAGACATCTAACATGTTTTGCTCCTGCTCATGAAGATAAAAATATCATCCATGAAAAGCGATGTATGAACAGAGCACCTCTAGGACCGAGGAGCGCCTTGTTTTCCTTCCTTTAATAGACCATTTAGACCCCGACAACACTTCTTCTGCCAAAATAAAAAGCATAGGAGATAGCGGATCCCCTTGTCGCAAACCTTTCTCAACTCCAAAGAAACCCACTGGACCACCATTCAATAAAACTGAAATTCTAGAAGAAACCAAAATTTCATGAATCCAAGCTAACCAAACATCCGAAAAGCCAAATTTTTTCAAGACTGCAAAAAGAAAATCCCATGACAATGTGTCATGACCCTAGTTATTTAATTCTACAAATATTCATGGCCGAATAGAATAATTCTGGATAGCAGAATAATTCCATCCGAATCCAAATTAAAAAAAAAAAAAAAAAAAACAATTTTTTTGAATTTGGTTTTAAAACGTGTATAAAGGGTAATTTATAGTTGGAGAACAACTAATTGTATGATTAGATTGTAATGTTCTTTTTTTATTTTTTTATTTATTTATTTTTTTTCTCCCCTACAATGTTTAGAATTGAGGACAATATTTGTCTGATAAAAAAAATCAGTATTTGTTACTTTAATTTTTTTTATTCTATTTTTTTTCCTAATGTAAGATTATCAAACTAAAGTAAGGATAAGGTTTTCTTACCTGAGGTTCACCCCCTGATCCTTAGGTTAGGGTTTGTCAACCTCCAAAAAAGACCCCAGTATTGCTCACGCGCTCCTGAACCTCATGTGAATGGAGATCATATGTTTGTTTTTTTGGTAATAAAGAGGCAACATGTGTTACTATAACCTTTTGTGACTTTTTGTTTTTGTTTTTATTTTTCACCCATTACACAATGATTAAAGAAAAGGGACACTTACTTTTAACTTTTTATTATATATATTTTATAATAAAGAGGAAATATGTGTCACTTTAACCTGTTGTGACCACTGTTAGTTAAAACGGGAATGGTAAAAAATCAGAAACGTACGGTACGGATTTTAAATAGATAAAAACGATAAACGGTACGGTAAAAAAAATGTCAAAAAAACAGGGAACGGCAAACGGACGGAAACGAACGGTACGAGTATTAAACGTGTAGTTTTCAAAAAAACAAAACAAAAAAAACGGTAGTATACACATGCAATTTGAGAGATTATTACTTGTATACATGCATCTAATATTCCAAAAGCTCTAGGAGTCCCAAGATAAAATAGCCCAATGGGCTACAAGAAAATGAGATGTTGCTAGCTTTAGCTTCTCCTTACTCAATGGGCTATAAGAAGATGAGATTTTTTTCCTATAGATAGTATGGAAGTTAAAAGCAAAAAACCAAGTACCATATTGTCTTCACTCTTCACTTTTACTAATAGATTTTTTTTTTTTTTTTAATTAATTAATTTTTTTAATGAAATTCCTATTTTACCCTTAAAAAACGGATACGCGTTTAAAATGGATTCTTTTTCCATTTCCATTTTTTTCCGAATTATATAATAACATACAGGAAAACACGTTTTAAACGAAAAAAAAACGCATACGCGTTTTAAACGCGTTTAAAACGCATTTTAACTAACGGTGGTTGTGACTTTTTTATTTTGCTTTTCTTCACCCACATGCCATGGTACAATGATTAAATAAAGAAAAGGCACAATAAATGTCACTTTCAGCTTCTTTTTTTTTTTAGTCATTTTGTTCTTTATCTTTCCTTTCCCCCCATACAATGAATGATCAACGTAATAAAGTGTCAGCTTTTATCATTTTATATTATTGTATATATGTCACAGAAGGACCAGGTGAGGAAGCCATTCTACTTGGCCAGAGCCCAACTTAGGCATAGCCGCTGGGTTTGCCATATATCTATATGGTGGAAGAAGATGGATTTTATATCTTATACTTTCTAACTCTAACATAGAAGCATGGACGACTTGTCCTATCTTATTTAGCATTCCTGTCTATTCCCTCTTAAGATTTTGTTTAACCATCTGATTAGAAGTTATTCTCTTTCTTTTTCTAATCTGGGGATAAGAGGGACAAAAATATGATCCAAGAACAGTAGTCATTATATAAATTTTAATTAAGAGAGGCTTTCCTAAAAGGCAGTGTGTCCCCTATACTAGCACGAGGGTCAATTAGAGTGTACATGGCAGCATCAATAGGGATGGAATTTCTGTCTTTCATGAAGGTTGTGGTGGTCATTTCATCTCATTTTGTGTTTAGGTGCAAGAGTCATGCTGCCTGTTTGTTTGACTTATAAAATGGAAAAGATAAAAAAATGATGAGAAAGTTGTATTTATTTTTCACAAACTACCACAAATATGAATATTGGATAAGTGCGGATGGAAACTTATTAGACAAGGTTATTTAATATAGCTATTGTTGACTCTTAATGTAGTAATTAACTTTTTCCATCCCATTCACTTCCAAAGTCCTACCAAATAATTTAATAAAAGACTTGTTTTGTATTTCCTCCTTTTATTTTCTTTCTTTCCCATAGAATTCCACCTCATTTCCATTTTCACTCTTTCTCATGAGGTGGACCCACTAAAAATTACATATTTCATTATTTTTCTTTGTTCCCTTTCCTTATCGACCCACTAAAAATTGAATTTCTAGTAATAATAATAGTTTGATTATTGTTTTATATTATTTGTTTCTTCTTTTTCTCATCTATCACAATTTTTTCTCCCCATTTATTAGGTGAGGAATTTTCAATGCTTTATTAGTAATTTTTTTTTTCTTAACTTGTAGCTCTAATTGAACAAGTAATATGTCTCATAAAATAATTGTATTGTAGTAAAGAATAAAAGGAAGAAAATCAGATTTTTTGGGTCGGGGGAAATGGTGGTGCAAAATGACCACCTCATCCCCTAAATGCAAAATGATATCCCAATTGATACTTCCCATTGATCCTCACACATGTGGAGAAACCACACTCCCCTACAAAAACAGTTTTCCTTTTTTTCAATTATCCAGAGCAATCAGCAATTAGATTGTCTATGGTGGAAGTGATTCTCAACTACATAAAATCATAGGCAAGCAGTAATTGAATTAGCTTGCAAACTATTTGATAATTAATATTAATTTTTTTATTCGTAATAATATCAATTTATGAGAACAAGGAAAGAAGAAAGATATATAGTATATACAACCAACTAGGGAGGACCAAATCAGATTTTCCAACTCGATTTCACCTCTTCAAAAAAAGTAATTTTCTTTTTAATAAGAAAAACACAATGATTAAAGTGGCAATATTAAAAAAAAGTGGCCATATTTGTCCCCTAAAAAATGGACGATTCGGTTTTAATTTGAATTCAATTCAATTCAATTCGGATCGATCAAGACCGATTCCAACCCATTTCGACAAATCTTGATCTGAACTGTAGGAGGTGACTTTTTCTTTTATCTTTTTCTTGGCTGGCACAATGATTAAAGTAAAATGGCAATGTGTGTCCCCTAACTTTTTCTTTTCTTTTCTTTTCTTCCCCACCACAATGATCAAAGGTATAGTGTCACCTTTTATTTTGTTTTGGTGGAAAACTTTAATTATGGCTTTTCTTCAAAAAAAAGAAAGAAAAAAACTGTTCTAATGTTACAAGTTTTAAAGCATTTAATATCCCCAATTGGACCATCCAGATCATATTGGGCCATTAGATAATCCCCAAAGGTGATTTTCTTCACTTAAGTCAGGTCAGTTGCATTTATTTCTCAATTTAGTAGGCAAGGGTTAGGTTAGAATTTAGAATTATTGCCAAACACAAGCTTTTGTTTTTGGGTCTATATTTTGTTGTTCTTTGTGTTTGATGGAAACGGTTTTCCGAGTTTGGATCAAGTCATCGCTGTTTGATTCACATTTGAAATCCACTCAATATGAAAATCTATTATAAGAAAAGAGAGATTAAGTGGATTTCATGTGTATCAGGCACCGTACGGGAGAACCTGATCCGCACCAGGTTTTCCTAGTTAATAAACTTCTCATCATTTGTTTTTTTAAAAAAAAAAAATGAGGTTTCAAAAGGCCAAATCTATTTTTTTTTAGCATACACAATAAATTTGGGGATAAACTTGCTTGAGATCCCAATTAAATAGTCAATACTTATATCAACATGTGCTCTAAATTATATTTCTGTTTTTTAATGGATTAGTAGACCACAAAATTATAACTATTTTGAAGATTACCTATTCAAAAAATATAAATCCAAAAGAAAATTTTCATCATAAAAGTATCAAGCGTCTTTTTTTATTTTTTATTTTTCTATTCTTTATTTTTTTGGTAAATATGAAGTCGCTTGACGTGTATATATATATATATATATATATATATATATATGCCTTCAAACCTTCCTTAAATATGAAGCAAATTTTGTTATAAATTATGACAGAGAAATATGAAACCACCAATTGAAATTGTTCAAAAAATGTATTTCTACTTCTTTTTTTTTGACAACGGGTATCCAGGCCTTCAGCCTGACTATTCCTGCGGACCCATACTGACACCACAACCGTATGGACTGGGTCATACCGGAGTTGAATGAGAACCATTTAACTTTCACTGAGAGCAGTGAAGAGCATTAAACACCCCTGTGTGAGTGACCCAAGGTGTGCCTAGTGGGAGTCGAACTTAAAAAATGTATTTCTACTGTAACTCTCAAATTGACATTCAAGTTATCTGATTTTGAGAGAACGATTTTATAGATTCAAAAAAGCTCCAAGCTTCTCAGTAAACTACTGAGAATTGAATCTACAACATGGAAGCATCTAACAACATTAACAAAAGATGGCCAATAGAATAACACGAAACTGAATCAATTAATTCTAAGTTCCTCATGGCAAATTAACCTTTCCCACCTTCAACCAATAATAATACCATCAATAAAACATAACCCAAACCACTCACAACTCCAAACAGAAGCAGCCAGCCACAATGGTAAGTAACCTATAGATTACTGAACCAAGAATCCCCATGCAGAAACTTGTAGAGAGAGAGAGAGAGAATACTCACTGGGTCTGTTGTGGTAACTGGTAACCACTAGAGGATTGAAACAGGGACGCAATAAGAGGACGAGCAGGCAAATCTCTTCCTGGATTTACCTTTTGCTTTATTTGGTTTCAGTTTCAGTTTCGCCCAAGTCTGATCCGATTTCAGTCCAAATTGGCAAGAATCGATTGCTTCGGATATGCCGAATTCTGATCAGAATTGACCATTTTAACCCATTTTCCGATTCCAAATCTTGATTTCTAAGAGACATTGGATTTTGAGCTTTTTCTGTCAAAACAATTCCTCAGCTTTGAGGATAGCATTGTACTAAGAAAAAGGACAAAGGTACTGTCATTAGGTAATATGCTAGTGAGGGTATTCATGATCTAGCTTCTAATGTGTGCCTTGACTGTGCTGAATATTTGATGAGTTAGAATAATAATATTGATGCAACTAATTATAAGGGAAGAAATTTACATTGTTTATGACACAACTGTTCACAAATATACTTAAATAATCACATATAAAAGAAGTGTTTGGTGCATTTATGATGTGTTTCCTTTTTCTTTTTCTTTTTTTAACAAAAAGTGAAAAAAAAATGAGAATTTATGGAACAACAAAAGATAGTTCCGTCGTTCCAGTTTTCATTTAAAAAAAACGACATTTTGACACAGAAACTAAAATTTCCATTTTTGACACGAAATGTCATTTTTAAAACAGAAACATTACCAAACGCAGCCTTAGGGCCCGTTTGGTATCGCTTCTCTTAAACCGTTTGTCAAAACGAAAATTCGGTTTCGTGTCAAACGCAGCTTTTAAATGAAAAATGGTGTTTCAAAATTTCAGATTTTTATCGAATTTTTTTTTTTTTTGTAAAATGGAAGCGAATGGGAAGACGGAACTCCAAAATGGAGTTCCGTCCAATCTCTTTTTCAGTTTTTTTTACTTTTGTTCCAAAAAAGAACGGACCATAAGTGCACCAAATAGAAGATTCCGTTTTTTCGTTCCAATAGAACGAAAAAACTCCAGAAATGTTTTTTACATCAAATAAGATGTATATATATATATACATATTAGAATCAAATGTCGAGTGAAAAGAAACTCTTTTTACATCAAATAAGATGAGTATAGATACGCAATCCTAAAAATGATGTAGAAAGTAATGGAAAAACAAGAACAAGCAATACACACAAATTTTCGAAATTTGGCAATATTACCTACGTCCTCGGTGAGATGAGACCCTGCTTCACTATCAATAGAGAATAGGGATATAACGCTCATCCTTACACCTCTCAGAATTGCTTACAAAGAAAGTAAATCTTGTTACAAATATATAGTGAAAAATCTTAATGTCAAAAGGTACAAAATGCCCTCAATAAACGAATCCCAAATAAAAAACTATGATGGAAGACATGACATTGCACCCCAACAGTAAGAGGAAAAGACTTGAAGAAGGTCAATAACAAGTACTTGATTAGGCGGCTACAGGTCCAGGTAGCAGGGATGAGAGAGAGAGAGGGACATGCAATCAGCCCTCGAATCTTGAAGGCTGATGGAGAACGAGGAGAGTCGGGAGACTGGGACGGTGGTCCTTGATCAGAATGGAGGCCGGCCATCGGACAAACGCTTACAACGGCTGATAATAGATTTTTGGAAACCGTCTATCCCTGACCGCTCTATGGCCGAGAGTGTTTCCGAGAGGGCTGCTGAACCTAAATCCCAGGAGAATGCAGAGGTGAGGGGAGATACAACTGATAGAGTAACGGCAGGGCAAGAATCTTATGCGGCTGTAATGAGGAAGGCGATGCCAGATGTGGCAGACCTTCCAAATCCCATTCGAGCAAGTCCCTTGACCAAGGTAGTCATACCTCAAGAGAACTATGAAGAGAAACTTCAAACGTTTCAATTTGCTCTGATCAGAAGGGTTAACTTCAAATACGTTTCCATGAATGATATTCAACGCGACTCGTCGTCAGGCTCATGGAACCTGAAGGGGAAGGTGAACCTCGCTCCTCTAGGGGAGGGCTTCATTCTCTTTCGCTTTGAGAGGGAGGGGGACATGGCATCAGTATGGAGACGAGGTTCAATGAAGGTAGGAAGTCAGTTGATCCGATTTCAGTGATGGAGGTCGGAGTTCAGCATTCATGATAACCACACTCAAACGAAGTTAGTTTGGGTTCGGTTCCCTGAACTCCCCATGGAGTATTGGCACGAAAGAGTTCTCTTTACTATGGCGAAAGCCGCAGGGAGGCCGGTGACTTTGGATAGGAGAACCTTGAACAGTACCATGGGCAGTTATGCTAGGGTCCTAGTGGAGGTTGATTTAGTTGGTTCCAAAGTTGAGGAAATCCAAGTTGAGCGGAAGCATCCTGGAAAGGATATTACGTTTTGGTTCAAATAGAGGTTATCTTATGAAGATAAGTTCTCTCGATGTACCCTCTGAAAAAAGCTGGGGCATGTTGCTGATCAATGTAGAGGGAAGAGGAAGAACAGAGAAGACGCGGCTAACGCTAAGTTTGCCGGAGTAGACCAACATAACGACTTCACCGGAGTGTTCTGTTCCACTTGTTCTTGAAACATAAATTGAAATTTATAACAATTTATGTTTCAAGAAACAGGAACGACAAAACAAATTTCACCTGTTCCGCCCGTTTCTCGAAACAAATATGGGGCAAAAATTACAATTCATCCCCGATAAAACAGACCCCCTTCCCTCTCTTCCCTCTCTTCCCTCTCTTCTCTGTTCAACCTTCACGAAAGTACCCTGAAGGAGCTCCAGAGATTCTCCTGCGAAGAATCGCCCTTACTCCGTCTTGTGAAGAACCCTACGGTAGATTCGCCTTCTACACCCTCGTGAACAGTACGAATCTCTTCATCTTCTTCAAACTCGTGAACCCATACGGAAGATTCGCCATTGTTGCAGAATTTCAACTAGATTCGTCGATGAGTCACCTCCAGAGGTAAAGCGAAGGATATTCACCTCAGATGTGAAAAGTATACAAATTCAATGGTTGTTCTTTGAAGGTTTGGCTGTTCCTCTCACATATGCTTGGTAAGAAGTGAGGTCCCCCCAATTTCTCTTTAAACCCTAGAACATAGTGCGTCTCTCATCAGAAGCGGCGATTTTAATTCTACGATTTCGACGACCAGTAGAGGAGTTTTTGGTTGGAGCTCAGACAACAGCCGCGCCCTAATCGTCGTTTCCACTTCAAATCAACAGGTAAATCCCAATCGTCTTCCTAGGGTTTTGTTCATCTCAGATTTATTTCTTAGAACATGGTAACTATGCAATTCAATTCCTTTGTTTCTTTGGGTAAAAAACCCCTTTGCTTGAGAGGTAAGACCGAATCATCATTGTATCGAAGAACACGAATTTGGGTATGTGGTTCATTCAATTTTATTCTTCTATGCATGCATTTCAGTTTCTGTATCATGGTTCTGTGATCTTTCTTCTCCTCATTGTTGTTATTCTATCTTGTTACTTTTTCTCCATTTCCTTCTTCTTTTGCTTTCGGTTTGATGGTTTATGTTGCAAAGCAGTTAGGTATTATCCAACACCTTTCTTACCTGTTCTGTTTCCAGAAACGGCAATTTTCGTTTCTGGAATGTTTCTGTAGTTTCTTGAAATAGAAACGGTAGAAACATTATCAAACGGGCCCTAAGTTTGTTGTTATTTTGCCTCTAAGATGAAGGGGCAATTATAGATTTTGTTAGTTCGCAACCCTTTCCCCTGCTGATGGCAATGCCGAAGGTGGGGGCTGGGGTAGCGATGTTTGCTTGAGTTTTCCTATTAATTGTAATTCGTCTACTTTTTTCTTTTTAATATAATGCATCATTAGGAAAAAAAAAAAAAAATGGGGGGCCAAATACTAAATACTAACTTTTTTTGCTTGAGCTTCTATTGGTAGATTTTTCTCTTATAGGCGGATTGTTCACAGTGAATTTCCAATCCCATCTAGGAAGCCATCCCCAAATACAAAAGAATTTGTCTATGCATTTACATTTTCAGAAAATGAAAGAAACATATTATGCTCAAGCACTTGTAGGCCATGTGAGCATTGAATAGGATCTCTGATCGTCATCTTAGCAAATATATCATCTATGATTATTTGATGAATAAATCTAGTAGAAATAAATATGAAGAGTGTCATGGAAGGAGAATGGGAGGAGAAAGGTAAGTGAGGATGCTCCACCGAGAATCAAAATTATACTTTTTTTTTCTCGCTAAAAAGATAACTTTATTCAAAAAATATGATCCAAATACAAGTAGAAGATCAAAGCAGAAAACAACCAAAGAAAATAAACAGTAGTTTCCCATCCCCACCTTTGGCATTGCCATCAGCAGATCAGCAGGGAGAGGGAGAAGCGCAGTAGGTGAATCAAAATTATACTGATTTACAATGATGGCCCATATATTGAAATTCCCCCGGAAAAAAAAAAAAAGAAAAAAGGAAATCCTCAAATCTTTTTCAATCAACACATGCATTAGATAGTGAAAACAGCTCAGAGAACTTCTAATTTGACAATAATTAGGTAAAAACAGTTTGATAGATAAACAATCTCTATGAATATGATACATGGGATTCAATTACGGGGAAATATGCCAACAAAGCAATCTACCTTTTAAATAAGGCCATCCACAGGAAGAGCTTCATGTTCCTCTCTATTACGATCTAGCAATGGAGAAGCAAGACACATGTTTGTTCCAATTCAAAAATGTCGGCACGTCTCCTTTGCAATAGATAATTGGTCACCTATTTAAGCCCAAGAAGAACTGAATTCATAATTTGGAAATGCTTTGGCTGCCCAAACTTTGCAGACTTTTTAACAATGAAGATTATATGTTATCATGAAAAGTAATTATTTGACTTATCTGTATCTCCATGATAGATAATACGCAATGTCAATAATTAGCACAATAAAACAGAAATGAATTAAGAAAAATATTTGAAAAATTAACTTAGAAGAATGAATGTTTGGAAAACATTTGAAATACACAAATAAACGGTACATGTGTGATTGTTTATATGCTTTTACATGTAAATCTTTATGAAAATGATAAGTAACCATAGGGCTGGAAAACACAAAAAGATTCAGTAAATAGCAGAGCAACAATGCATCTGAGCTTTGACAAGGCAGTTAAAAATATTCCATAAATCCACATGATTATTTTAATATCAATAAACATATAATGCTGGAGAATTTCCTATAGTTTTTCCAGAAAAATACAACTCTATTGTTCAAGAAGATTATCTCTTGACTGACCAACTACAAAATAATTACACGAAGATTGAGTTCTTCTAAGATTGAAAATGACCTGTTGATTACTCCACATGACAGAATGCTATTGGTTGAAATGTCAATTATTAATTTCATTTCATCTTGAGAAATTCGACCAAAACTTGGTTTTACTTACTTTACTGATATGATTATTGAGAGTATTTCATATAACTTCCGAGCATTTCTGCCATTCTCAAGCCTCTTTCTAGCCCTGGTTGGAAAATGCTCAAACGAGGTTGGGTTAGCATGGAGCTTAATTGTGATCAATTTGAGCAATATCCCATAATGAGAAACAAATATCTATATCTGTGAAAAAAAAAAAAAAAAAGGCCATTACCCATTGCTGGTCCTACTCTGTGGCAGCAAGAATCTCTTACCATTGCTCCAAGAAGTGGCCACTTTTTATGTTTGGCTGCAAAGTTAGTAGTTACTACTGTAATTCAATGAAGATTTTGAGCCCATGAGAACACCTATTTATTAGTGAGATTCGTACATATATATAGGAAAAACCTGTAGTTATCCATATATTTTAATCAAATAGAATGGGTTTGTTTCAAACAGAGACATATCCCTTAATCATATACAATGAGTTTTGTTTCAGATAGACACAAACAAAAACACAGAAGAATGAGGCATTTAATTAGAGGTTAGATGCACATGCAATTAAATTGTTCAGCAAAATTAGTCCAAGAAGGTGCCAATCTTCATCTTCATCTTCATCTTCGTCTTCATCTTCATCTTCAACAACAGAAACAAGATCAATGAGTCAAAGGAATTACTCCATATATTTAATATTATGGAATCCTTTCCTCTAGTAAATGAAATTCCAAAGCGAGTCCTAGCCTGTGAGTGCTGTGACTGAATCCTAATTAATAATTGAGCCTTTAATAGTCAGCAAAAGAAGGGAAAAAATGAGAATTAATAAACCCCAACAGATATCCCAGATCAAAAGCTAACTTACCGGAAGTAGGAACTTGAATCCTTTCATAAAATGTCACCTGTTAGAAGGTTCTAGTTAATAAGTATATGAATCTATTTAACAATATAATAAGTAATGGGTTGGATGGGTCGAGAAGCAGGGAAAAGAATCCAACGATTAATAATAGGATGTAAACTACTAAATAATTGAGCTTTTGATAGAGAAAATTAATAAACTCCAACATAAATCCAAGATCAAAACCTAAAAACTTACCGGAAAGAGCCACTCTCTGTTTCCTAGGCTGCTGGAGGTCATATAAATATCACCTATTGCAAGGTTCCATTTAATAAGTATATGAATCTATTTGAGGAGTTAAATACTAGATACATAGTAGAGCAGAAAAGTGAAAGATAAAAAAGTGTATATATACCTTGACTCTTTCTTGTAGTTGCAACTTGTCATTTTGATCATCCCATTCCAACGCATTGAACCATTCTTCTTCTACCTCAATTTCCCTCAGTTTTGCTGCTGTATGTTGTGGAGCACTGATAGGGAACCTTTCCAGTCTGGGGCATCCCATAACTGTCAAATTTTCCAATGAAGGCCAATAATTATAATAATGCTGGCTCTGTAACTGCAACAAATGTTTGCTCACCAACAAGAGATTTGGCAGGTTGGTTAACCGTAGATCCTTTAGTCGTGGAAACAGTACCGTAGATTTGGTCTCCTCTTCATGACCTATGTCATGATGATGATGATGATCATCATCATCATTCACGAATATTATTTCCTCCAGCTTAGATCGAGCAATCACTTACACATAATTCTTCTAGTTGGGCCAAACTCATCGGTAGGATACATAATTCTTCTAGTTGGGCCAAACTCATTGGTAGGATGTACTTCAAACTATGGCAACCATGGATAGTTAGGCTCCTTAGGTTGCCAAATATTGGAGTACATGGCAGTAGTACTAGTGAAGAAGAAGAAGAAGAAGAAGGATTATTATTCAACTGCCTTGCTAATAATGAGCTTCTTATTTGTTGTGAAGTATTATTCTCATCACCATCGTTATCTCCCTCTTCCATTATTAATGAGATTATTTGGACCAATTCTTTACAGTCTAGAATCCAAAGCTGCTTTAATTGTTGAAGCCTCCGTGCCATGGCTAGTGAGAACATGAATTTCAATCTTAAACGATCCACTGTTATCTTTTCTAGGTTCAATAGGAGGCTTAAATTAGGTGAAACAACGCCCTCATACCATATGGTCCTTAGAGAAGGAAGGGATGATAATTTCAATTGTTTCAGTTTCGGCAATAATATTGTAGCCTCTGCCTGTCCTTCATCGTCAAGTAGTAGTTGTAGTCCCTTGGAGTTGAATACCTCAGTCGCCCCATCACAATTCCGTACATAGAGATCTTCTAAATTTGGTAGCTTTGCCAGCAGATCAGAGGGTATGATACTAATTAGACCATGACATCCATGCACTCGTAGGAATCTTAGGTTGTTGAAGCATCCACTTGGAAGAGACGACCCATGGTTGCACATTATTATTGCCTTCAATTTATGTGAGGACCACAAGTAAAGCTTTTCCAAATTGCCAAATGTGACTTGTGGAATAGTAGTAGTATTCAAAAGATATTCCATATCATCACATTTCTCAACATGCAGAATCCGCAAGTTATTCAAAACCTTTGCACCAAGGCTGCTTACAGCGTCACCACGACACGCATTCAGTTGTAACCCTTCTGTTCGTTCCAACATTAAAAGTGGATTATTATTGGGGATGATGGCTCCACAAATGACCACCCCAGTGGCACATTCCTTGACATCATCGTCCATATAATCCCAATCGAATTCTCCAAAAATTATTGAGAAGTGTGAAAGGTTTTCCCAGCAGCGCAATGGGATATTATTTGCACTGCCCAAACATTTAATATTCGATACCTTTATGTTTAGTCTAGTCAAAGAAGACAAAGATGTTACCTCAGATAAACAACAACACGCCTTCTTACTTAATATTCCTCTGTCCTCTTCTTCTTCGTTCTCCCACTCATGAGAGCTTTTCACAAGATTGAGTTCTTCCAAGAGAGACAACCTTGATAAAATATTTGGGGCAATACTCATACTCTTATTCCATGACAAATCCAACGACTTCAGATTTGTAAGCTCTCCTATGTCATCGCTCAATCTTATTACATTGGAATTTTGTACTTGAAGTATTTCAAGTTTCTTCAACTTCCCAACCAATGACACATCAAAAGGTTCATGACCACGCTTATCCCAAAAAGGCCGTTCATCACCTATACGAAGAACTCGAAGGTCCGTTAAGCATGACAATGAAGATGGTATCGAATAGATACATGTATTTACCAGATCTAGTGTCTTCAATGATATCATCCCTTGAAAAAATCCATTGGGGATTTTCCTCAAATCCTCATTGTCTCTCAAGGACAAGGTCATAAGCTGATCAGAGCAATATTCGAGCCGATTGGGGAGCTTAGTAATTTCATTTTGCATTAATGAAAGTCTCTTACATTTCCTTAGGTTCTTATCCCTATCTTCTTCTGGAAAATGTGTCAATCCTCTCCCAGATTTTACAACAAAATCATGACCTTCTTTAGATGCAATCCATATTGACACATCCCAAATAACATCATGCATCCTCACACATCCCTCCCTCCTTTCACTATCATCTAATAATAAGCATGATGCCTTAAGTCTTTCCATCTGCATGTGCAACCTATCCCTTGCTTCTGTAAGGGTGTCAATATCTTCAAACACCCCCTCCCCCACCACGTAAGGAAGCAAATCATTCTCAGAAATAGGAAAATCTTCAGGAAACATACAACAAAGCAAGAAGCAAAATTTGGTAGCTTTGCTTTCAAGAAAGTCATAACTTAATTTTATGGTGCGAAAAACAATTTCATGCACACCTTCGATGTCCGGTGATGATGAGCTTGACATCTTGAGTTGGCTCGCCGCATCTTTCCACACAGATATGTCCTTAGTTTGCAGCGCCTTACCAATTGTAACGATTGCTAAGGGCAAACCCCCGCATTCTCTAACAACTTGATTTGCCACTTCACGCAACGTATCATTGTCCTCTGCTAGACAATCTCCAGCAGCCCATTTGAATAGAATCCATGCATCTCCTTCTGATAAAACGTTTAGTTCAACGTTCAATTGGGTCCCCATTTGTCCACACACTTCGAGTTGTCTTGTCGTGAGAACTACTTTGCAGTTGCTTTCACAGGGAATTCCTAGCTCCTCTGGTAAATTTAATGGCTTCCACAAATCACCTAAGACTATGAGGATTCGTTTCTCCTTCTTCAATCTCTCCAATAAACGCCTTGCTCTCACATCTAAGGACTCTTCTGAAAGTGTTAGTCCCAAGTTCTCTCCAATTTCACCTTGGATCTTCTTCAAGACTGGTTCTTGAGACACAGTGACCCTCACAACCTGATCAAAAAGCCCATCTTTCTTCATTTTTTTAGCCACTTCTTTCATTAAGGTTGTCTTTCCAACCCCTCCTATGCCATATACACCAACCATCCTGACACCCTTATCCTTCAAAGCCTCCACGATTTTGTCTGTCACAAATTTTGTGGAATCATAAACTTGGAAATCTAGTGTTTGCATGGATTCTAGGCCGGGAGGAAGTGGAGAAGGATCTGACACAGCAGCAAATAATCGTCCTTCATTTAGGAGCTCCTTCACTTCATCAATCATGCATTTTGCATCATTCCCAACTTGATAACGCAGCGAGCAACCCCTTTGGAGGCATCCCTTGCTCTCTTCTAATTTATTATTCAATGTTGTCTCCTCAGACTGTATTTGATTCACTTTTAATAACCAGCTTTCCACCACCACTTTGATCACATCTCCTCTCAAGCGAGCAACATCCACAGAGTGTTGTACATCCGTTTTCAGTTCTCCAAGACTTGCCATTTGTTTTCTAAGGTCATTAGCATTTGTCTTCTAATGAAGAAGATAACTGGCACGATCCATGAAAGGAGAAAACATATACTTGGCCACTTTGGTGATGACTCCAACAACAATGTCGGTGATGGCTTCAACCACAATGTCCATTACTATAGCTTCAAATAAGAACAGAGGTAATGAGCCGTGAAAATCCAAATCAAAAAGCTTTTAAGAACGTAGAGCGGAAAACAGTTGGAAATATTTTGTTTATTAATTTCAACTTGGAATTATTATATTTTCAATTAGAGAAAATATCTAGATGGTCCCCCAAATGCTGTGTTAAAATTTATATATTTATTTGGAAATATGCTTCTTTTGAAATTTTGGATTTTCATGGACTGCTTTTGATTAAAGGACTGAGTTTTTGTGAGGTCAAGGTGAATCAGCATCAGTTCAATGTGGCTTATTGAATGCGTATCATAGGGAGACATGGGAGGATCAAATCCCGAACATCACTTCTTTCACCAGCGGTGAAGGAAAATTTTGTCTATCAAATGTTAATAAATTTTGTCTTTTCCTTTCATGGGATGATATGGGTATTCTTTATATATTTTTTGATTTAAGAGACAGCCACATCTCTTCCTACCTTACTAAACACTTAAGACACATGTTTTACAGGTGCCACAAATAGGTAAAATAAGAAGACTATTTTCCTCTCAAGACAAAACTATACCCTTTATGACTTTTTCCAATCAATCCCTATTATATATGAGATATGTTGCTCATGAATAACCAAAATGTCTCCCAACAATTTTAAAATTCATTAGAATTATATTTTACATTTTTCTTTCTCATATACAATGCAACCAAAAGCAAAAAAAAAAAAAAAAAAAAAAATCCTGAAGAAAGACTAGAAAGGGGTCCGGCCGGTCTATTTGAGTTGGTACCTCTTTTGTTTTCGTCTATTGGTTAAGAATATAGGCCTACCCTTTGACTCTTTTAACAAGCATTAAAGTAAGGCACTTTCTCCATGGTTTTCCTGTTTGAATGGAGTTTCAAATGGATTTGAATCGTTTGATAAGAGCTTCAAACTGTTTGATATCATTGTGCGTTAGCA
>CM040965.1:53345311-53370565 GCA_022985045.1 Macadamia tetraphylla | reverse complement strand
GGATGGGGTTATCTTCTTCATTACAAGACAAATGCTAATGACCTTGGAAAACAAATGGCAAGTCTCGGAGAACTGAAAGCTGGTGTACAACGCTCTGTGGATGTTGCTCGCTTGAGAGGAGATGTGATCAAAGTGGTGGTGGAAAGCTGGTTTTCAAAAGTGAATCAAATAGAGTTTGAGGAGACAACATTGCATAGTGAATTGGAAGAGGAAGGGATGCCTCCAAAGGGGTTGCTCCTTGCGTTATCGAGTAGGGAAAGATGCAAAACGCATGATTGATGAAGTGAAGGAGCTCCTAAATGAAGGACGATCATTTGCTGCCGTGTCAGATCCTTCTCCACTTCCTCCCGGCCTAGAATCCATGCAAACACTAGATTTCCAAGTTTATGATTCCACAAAATTAGCAACGGGCTAAATCGTGGAGGCTTTGAAGGATGAGGGTGTCAGGATGGTTGGTGTATATGGCATCGGAGGGGTTGGAAAGACAACCCTGATGAAAGAAGTGGCTAAAAATATGACGAAAGATGGGCTTTTTGATCAGGTTGTGATGGTCACTTGTCTCAAGAACCAGTCTTGAAGAAGATCCAAGGTGAAATTGGAGAGAACTTGGGACTAACACTTTCAGAAGAGTCCTTAGATGTGAGAGCAAGGCGTTTATTGGAGAGATTGAAGAAGGAGAAACGAATCCTCATAGTCTTAGATGATTTGTGGAAGCCATTAAATTTACCAGAGGAGCTAGGAATTCCTGTGAAAGCAACTGCAAAGTAGTTCTCACGACAAGATAGCTCCAAGTGTGTAGACAAATGGGGACCCAATTGAACGTTGAACTAAAAGTTTTATCAGAAGGAGATGCTTGGATTCTATTCAAATGGGCTGCTGGAGATTGTCTAGTAGAGGACAATCATACGTTGTGTGAAGTGGCAAATCAAGTTGTTAGAGAATGCGGGGGTTTGCCCTTAGCAATCGTTACAATTGGTAAGGCGCTGCAAACTAAGGACATATCTGTGTGGAAAGATGCGGCGAGCCAACTCAAGATGTCAAGCTCATCATCACCGGACATCGAAGGTGTGCATGAAAAAGTTTTCTGCTCCATAAAATTGAGTTATGACTTTCTTGCAAGTGAAGCTACCAAATTTTGCTTCTTGCTTTGTTGTATGTTTCCTGAAGATTTTCCTATTTCTGAGGATGATTTGCTTCCTTACGTGGTGGGGGAGGGGGTGTTTGAAGATATTGGCAACCTGAAGGATGCAAGGAATAGGTTGCACATGCATATGGAAAGACTGAAGTCATCGTGCTTATTATTAGATGATAGTGAAAGGATGGAGGGATGTGTAAGGATGCATGATGTTATTCGGGATGTGTCAATATGGATTGCATCAAAAGAAGGTCATGATTTTGTTGTAAAATCTGGGAGAGGATTGACACATTTTCCAGAAGAAGATAGGGATAAGAACCTAAGGAAATGCAAGAGACTTTCGTTAATGCAAAATGAAATTACTGAGCTCCCCAATCGGCTCGAATATTGCTTTGATAAGCTTATGACCTTATCCTTGAGAGACAATGAGGATTTGAGGAAAATCCCTGATGGATTTCTCAAAGGGATGATATCATTGAAGACACTAGATCTGGTAGGTACATATTTCTCTTCGATACCGTCTTCATTGTCATGCTTAACGGACCTTCGAGTTCTTCGTATAAGTGATGATTATAATCGTGATCATGAACTTTTTGATGTGTCATTGGTGGGGAAGTTGAAGAAACTCGAAATACTTCAAGTACAAAATGTCAATGTAACAAGATTAAGCGAAGAAATAGGAGAGCTTACAAATCTGAAATTGTTGGATTTGTCGAGGAATGAGAGTATGAGTATTGCCCCGAATATTTTATCGAGGTTGACTCTCTTGGAAGAACTCAATCTTGAGGAAAGCTTTCATGAATGGGAGATCGAAGAAGAAGGATCAAAAAAAGAAGAAGACAACGGAGGAATATTAAGTAAGAAGGTGTGTTGTTGTTTATCTGAGGTAATATCTTTGTCTTCTTTGACTAGACTAAGGATGAAGGTATCGAATATTAAATGTTTGGGCAGTGCAAATAATATCCCATTTCGCTGCTGGGAAAACCTCACACACTTCTCAATAATTCTGGGATACGTGGATAGGTGTTTTATGGACTATGATGTGAAGGCATGTGCCACTGGGGTGGTCATTTGTGGAGCCATCATCCCTAATAATAATCCACTTTTATTGTTGGAACGAACAGAAGGGTTACAACTGAATGCGTGTCCTGGTGACGCTGTAAGCGGCCTTGGTGCGAAGGTTTTGAATAACTTGCGGGTTCTGTGTGTACAGAAATGTGATGATATGGAATATCTTTTGAATACTATTACTATTCAACAAATCCCATTTAGCAGTTTGGAAAAGCTGTCCTTGACATACCTACATAAATTGAAGGCAATAATAATGTGCAACCTGATTACTTGCTTTGGAACAGTTACTGATTGCTGGAGCTACACGGGCACCATCCGTTAAGATGAACTCAATCAAGCCACGGAAAGAAGTGATCGCTTATAACCTGATTTCAAATGTTTTCCAAACATTCATTCTTCTAAGTTAATTTTTCAAATATTTTTCTTAATTTAGTTCTGTTTTATTGTGCTCATTATTGACATTGCATATTATCTATCATGGAGATACAGATAAGTCAACTAATTACTTTTCATGATAACATATAATCTTCATTGTTAAAAAGTCTGCAAAGTTTGGGCAGCCAAAGCATTTCCAAATTATGAATTCAGTTCTTCTTGGGCTTAAATAGGTGACCAATTGTCTATTGCAGAGGAGACATGCCAATATTTTTGAATTGGAACAAACATGTATTCTGCTTCTCCATTGCTGGATCGTAATAGAGAGGAACATGAAGCTCTTCCTGTGGATGACCTTATTGAAAAGGTAGATTGCTTTGCTGGCATATTTCCCGTAATTGAATCCCCTGTATCATATTCATTGAGATTGTTTACCTGTCAAACTGTTTTTACCTAATTATTGTCAAATCAGGAGTTGAGCTGTTTTCACTACCTAATGCATGTGTTGATTGAAAAAGATTTGAGGATTCCTTTCTTTATTTTTTTTTTCTAGGGGAATTTCAATATATGTGCCATCATTGTAAATCAGTATAATTTTGATTCACCTACTGCGCTTCTCCCTCTCTCTGCTGATCTGTTGATGGCAATGCCGAAGGTGGGGATGGGGAAATCACTGTTTATTTTCTTTGGTTCTTTTCTGCTTTGATCTTCTACTTGTATTTGGATCATATTTTTTGAATAAAGTCATCTTTTTAGCGAGAAAAAAAAAGTATAATTTTGATTCTCGGTGGAGCATCCTCATTTACCTTTCTCCTCCCTTGACTCTTCATATTTATTTCTACAAGATTTATTCATCACATCTATTGAACTTCCAGAACATTAGCGTGAGATTGTGAAAATTCGGCTGTTAAATTTTTTATGTATCCAACTTTTCTACTTTATGTACAATTATATATATATATATATATATATATATATATTACTAACTGGAGTAGCTCGTGCTGCAGATCTGGGAGTACGCCTTCTACCTGTTGGTTTCTTCCATGAAACCTTGGAGTCATGGGTAGAAAAAAACTTTTATTAATGCTCGGGATTGATAATTTCCAGTGAGAGGAAAAATTGAATGCATTGCTAGTCTTGGCTTGTCTTTATCTCATCGTGAATTGGTTCTAATCAGCACATTTTCTTCTGGTTGGCCCTATTCTCTCTCTTTTTCCTCCACCTTATTTCTAATAATCTCTTTCGTTATCAATAAGAAAGAAATATGGAGCATAAAATTCTGCTAATGCTCAAATCACTTTTCTATGCTACCATCAAATAATCATAGATATATTTGCTAAGATGGAGATCAGAGATCCTATTCCGTGCTCACATGGTCTACAAGTGCTTGAGCATAATATGTTTCTTTCATTTTCTGAAAATGTAAATGCATAGACAAATTCTTTTGTATTTGAGGATGGCTTCCTAGATGGGATTGGAAATTCACTGTGAACAATCCGCCTATAGGAGAAATATCTACCAATAGAAGCTCAAACATAAAAAGATAGTATTTAGTATCTTCCCCTTCATCTTAGAGGCAAAATAACAACAGACCTAGTGCCTGTTTGATAACGTTTCTGCTGTTTCTATTTCAAGAAACGGCAAAAACGGAAATTGCCATTTCTGGAAACAGAAACAGGTAAGAACGGTGTTTGATAATTCTTGTTTCTGGAAACAGAAATGGGTAAGAAGGTGTTTGATACAAAAGTTAGAAAACCTAACTGCTTTGCAACACAAACCATCAAACCAAAAGCAAAAGAAGAAGGAAATGGAGAACAGGTAACAAGATAGAATAACAAAAATGAGGAGAAGAAAGATCACAGAACCATGATACAGAAACTGAAATGCATGCATAGAAGAATAAAATTGAATGAACCACATACCCAAATTCGTGTTCTTCGATACAATGATGATTCGGTCTTACCTCTCAAGCAAAGGGGTTTTTTACCCAAAGAAACAAAGGAATTGAATCGCATAGTTACCATTTTCTAAGAAATAAATCTGAGACGAAAAAAACCCTAGGAAGACGATTGGGATTTACCTATTGATTTGAAGTGGAAACGACGATTAGGGCGCGGCTGTTGTCTGAGCTCCAACCAAAAACTCCTCTACTGGTCGTCAAAATCATAGAATCAAAATCACCGCTTCTGATGAGAGATGCACTATGTTCTAGGGTTTAAAGAGAAATTGGGGGGACCTCACTTCTTACTGAGCATATGTGAGAGGAACAACCAAACCTTCAAAGAACAACCATTGAATTTGTATACTCTTCACATATGAGGTGAATATCCTTCGCTTTACCTCTGGAGGTGACTCATCGACGAATCTTGTCGAAATTCTGCAACAATGGCGAATCTTCCATATGGGTTCACAAGGTTGAAGAAGACGAAGAGATTCGTACTGTTCACGAGGGTGTAGAAGGCGAATCTACAGTAGGGTCCTTCATAAGACGGAGTAAGGGCGATTCTTCGCAGGCGAATCTCTGGAGCTCCTTCAAGGTACTATCATGAAGGTTTAATAGAGAAGAGAGGGAAGAGAGGGAAGAGAGGGAAGGGGGTCTGTTTTATCGGGGATGAATTGTAATTTTTTCCCCATATTTGTTTCGAGAAACGGGCGGAACAGGTGAAAGTTGTTTTGTCGTTCCTATTTCTTGAAACATAAATTGTTATGAATTTCAATTTATGTTTCAAGAACAAGTGGAACAGAACACTTTTGTCGGTTTTTATGCTGCTTCTTCGTTTCTGAGAACAGGAAAACACAGAAACATGTTTCTGGAATCGTTATCAAATGGGCCCTTATTTTTCACTTCTCTGAAGCTCTACCTTCTTTCTTTCTTAGCCATTCACATTTCTTGTTTTTTCTGCTTCCTAAAACTGAATTTATGAATGTAGAAAAAGGCAATTCCTAATATATATTGACATGTATTAACGTTCCAAATGATTTTCTTTCTTGAGCTTAAAGTCTTAGAAATATGCTACATGCTCCTAGGCATGAAACAAATTTGAGACTCACATGACAGTTTTGAAAACTTTTCTTGTTGGACTGAAACCTTTCTTGAGCAAACCATTCCAACTTTGACATGAGCTAAACAGCAGCCCCAGAAGAGTGTCCCTTAATTCTTCTCCTTACTCTTGACTATTTTAACATGACCCATATTTTCAAAAATTTTCTTTCTATGGACCCGAGTTATTCACACCTGTTAAGAATTTATCTTATTTCTTTTCATGATTAAGAGCTCTTTATTAGTTGGGGAAATTTCTTCCAGTTTGGGAGAGGGAGAGGGAGAGGGGGGGAGAGAGAGAGGGAGAGAGGGGGGGGGGTGGGAGGGAGGAAAAGGACATCCATCAGATAATGAATTGACCTCTACCTCTAACTTTGCAGGTTGAGGGACTTGACACCCATTGAGAGGACATATTGAATCGGTTGTGAGACTGAAAATTTTGAACATAAATATAATCCAGACAGTTCATACCATCTGAAGCCCCAAAATGGAGTTGACTTGGAGAGCACTCTTTGCATTTTGGCCTTCCAGTCTTTGATCATGGTGCCTCCATAGGATTTTGGCATGGGGTAAACTAATTACAACATATAATTTTACATAGATATATAGGATACAATTTTTAATTAGAAGGATTCTAAATTTATAAATTGATCATTTATTTGCTTTTCGGGATGTCAAATTGATGATTGAAGACCCTGGGGAGTTAAAACCAACTATTTTCTGCACTGTTCCACATGTGTTGGATATGATACATTCAGGTAAATATGGAACAAGAAATACCTCAGTGTACATGTGCACAGAAAATATCCACTGATTGCTATTCAAAAATCTTTGTTGATCATCCATTTGTTGGATCGGAGTAGGTCACCCATGGGACTCGACTTCTTGGCCTTTTCTTTTGCCCCCAACGGTACCAGAAGTATATAACTAACCTTGCTCCTTGTGTAAGAAATATTTTTTTATGGATTATATCCAGTTTCTTGATCACTCAATACTGTTTTTGAGCTCAAATTAATGATTTGCAAATAAGTGGGAACTTGCTAGGAATGTGATTCAGAACCAACGTATAATAGGTCCCACCTAAGATATCTACTTGACCAAAAATTTATACTATCAAATGGTTTTGACCATCCAATTTTAGATTAGATGGTCAAAGATAGCCAATTATTGGAACCTATTCCTTAATATTTTCTCATCAACAACACATTTAATTCAATGTGTTTCAGAGTGGGGAAGAAAATAGTTCATCCCCTTTTCAATTATACTCGTTTTTTTCATTATTCTTTTTGTTCTTTTTCCTGATCAAATTATTTTCCTTCTGTAATTGGCTTTTATTGTTCATTAATTCCATTATTGTTCTCTCCATTTCAGATATGAGTTTATGGGAACAGTTTTGAATCCTTTCAGGTTGTTGTTGTCATCCACTCATCCCAATCCACAAGGCCTAGAGCGTTGGTCTGAAGCAAATGGAATAACAAAAACGGGGGATTTTTCTTTGTTTCTTTCCATTTTGCATGTACAAAGCAGCAAAGCTAGCATTTGGTCCTGCATGGTGAAGTACTTTTTTTTTTTTTTTGCTAAAAGGATAATTTATTTAAAAAGCGAAAAACAAAAAGTTACAAAAAAACAGAACAGGATAGAAGCCGTTAGATCAACTTGCAAACTCCACCTTCGGCATGGCCATCAGCAGAGAGAGTAAGCGATCGACCGAGCAGAATCAAAATCGGTGCCTGGTCCAGCATCATTATCAATTTCCGTTACAATATGACTAGGGAATACCACTGAGTACTTAGACACCATTGCTTTTGAAACCTTCTTGGCTAAATAGTCTGCAATAGTGTTTGCTTCCCGAAAGCAATGAGATATCTTCCAAAGGATAGCCTCCAAGAAATGCATAGTCATTATCCATTTTTGCAGAGCAAACCAGGGGATCTGATTCCTTGAATCACTAATACCACAGTTGCAGAATCAGATTTAATCCACACTCCCATGGCATTATAGGCTTTAGCCATCGAGATGCCTTCCAACACCGCCTCAAACTCTGCCTCATAGATCTTTTTAATACCCAAAAAAATGCTGAAGGAGTCACACACCTGCCCTTCACTATTGGGCATCACATCTCCTGCCCCTGCATTCCCGGGGTTGCCTGGGGAACTGCCATCAACATTAATCTTCAACCATCTAGGGGGAGGTTTACACCAGTGCACTTCTAGGGGAGGAATGGTTGTTGGGGCTCTGATTTCCAAGCCTAGGCTTCTGCAACAGATAACATCAGAGACCGACCTCACCTCATTGCAAACCCCGTCACAACATATATTGAGATCCTGTTTGATGCCCTCAAAGATAAACTCAGCGGGTCTATTCTTCTCTTCATGCCTCCTCTTATTTCTCTCCCACCAAATATGATAAGCTATTATCAACAAACCCATCTTCCAAGGCTTTTTGATATTTATTGTGTTACCTTTCCTCTTCCACCACAGTAACAAGCTGTTAATCTCCATCTGGTTCTTCCACTGAATTCCAAAGCTATTTAAATATTTTCCCCATATAGAAATAGCAAGGGAACATTGAAGGAAGATGTGATCTGTGCTCTCTTCAGCTAGACCACAAAGGTGACAACAAGAGGCCAAGTGAATGCCTCTCTTTTTAACCATTTCATCTGTAGGGAGCTTGCAGTGAATCAGACGCCATCCAAAGGAAGAAAACCTTAGAGGAATGTCTTTCTGCCAAATCAGAGAAGCCCAATACACATTAGGCGAGTCCCTTCTAATATCCTCCCAGGCAGACGCCATGGAGAAATTCCACATTGGCATTAAGGACCATACACATACATCCTCCATTTGAACTCTAGGGATTTTAATCTTCCTAATCTTATAAAAAAAATGCAAAAGCTGAATAGAGCTTATCTCAGGGAGGGAATATGCCCTGTCTCTGATGAAATCACCCACTTTTGCTTCAGTAGAAAGAGAGCTGAAGTCATCCAGATTGATCGTCTCCATTATAGACTGAGATCCCCACCATTTATCCTTCCGAAAATTCGCAAGTTGGCCATTCCCAATAATCCACCTCTCCTTTTCGTCCACATAATCCCACATCTTTTTTATTCCTAAAGCAATCGAGGAAGGCCAATAGCTTTTAAGGAACCTACCATCCTTCTTGACAAAACAGCCTCTGAGAAACGAAAAAGCAGCAGATTTCTCCTTTCTAATCCTCCAGACCAGCTTGCAAAGTAAAGCCTTATTTGAATCACGAAGCCTCCTCATTCCCAGGCCCCCTTCATCCTTAGGCTTACATAAGGCATCCCACTTGATAGTGATCAACCTTATTGTGTCCATCTCCCCTGTTTAGATGAAATTCTTCATCCATCTCTCCATCATAACAATGAGGGATGAAGGCCACTAGTACACTGAAAAGCTATGAGTAGGCATCCCTGTGATGACAGTTTTCACCAATTCTACTCTCCCTGCCATGCATAACAACTTCCCTTTCCATCTTGCCAATCTACTTTTAACCTTATCCATGATCGGCAACAAGGTCTCTTTCTTTACTCTACCCTTGAAAATTTCCACCCCAAGTTATCGAGTAGGGAAATTACACACCGGAATGCCTAGAGTATCTTAAATTAGCTGCTTCCTCACCGCTGGAATTTTACCCAAAAAAATTTTGCTTTTTTCTAAGCTTATATTTTGGCCAAAAAAATGATCAAAAAATCTCTTAAATTCCGAACATACCTCATGGATGCATTAGAGAAGTTGAAGATATCGTCTGCAAATAAGATATGAGTAGGGGTAGGAATGCCCCTTGGGCCTTAAATCGACTTCACTTTCTTTGTGTTAATTAGAGTCTTCAGTCCCCTTGACACACTTCTTCCGCTATAATAAATAATATAGGAGAGATAGGGTCCCCTTGACGTAAGCCTCTCTCCACTCCAAAAAAAACCCTGCGGACCACCATCCACCATTATTGAGATTTTAGTGGAGACTTAAATCTGATGCAGCCAAGTGATCCAATTCTCAGCGAAACCAAATTTTTGCTACACCTGAATAGGAAATTCCACGAGATTGTATCATAAGATTTTTTTATGTCAATTTTCAATCCTAGGCCACCCCTCTTGTTGAAGCAAACATCATGTTTGCGAGCTTAGAGGCCAGGCTAATCTTGGAGTGGATCAGCTTCCCTTTTGAAACTCCCCTTGCTCCTCTGAAATCGGCTTCGGAAGATAGGTTTCCAACCTCATAGCCATCACTTTGGAGAGAATTTTGCAATAAAAATTCGCCATACATAATGGCCGAAATTTGTCCAAATTAGAAGTGCCCTCCACTTTAGGAATCAGCGCCAAAAAGTTATTATTTATACCCCTTGGCATGTAACTAGAGCTGAAGAAGTGCCGAGTAGCATTGCACACCTCCCTTTCCACAATATTCCAGTATCTTCTAAAGAAAGCACCAGTAAATCTATCTGGCCCAGGAGAACTCTCTGGGTCAAGCTCCCACACAGCCTCTTTGATCTTTACATCACCAAGAATGGAGTCTAGTAAGAATACATCCCTTTGCTGCAGAACTTGGGGGATTGAATCTAGTAGCTCCACATTATCCGCCGTAGGGGTGGCTTTGTAAAAGTTCTCATATAAGTTCTCAATGTACTCACCCAGCTGATCCTTGCCTTCCACCAAGGATCCATCATCTTTCTTGAGGCATCTTATAGTGTTCTTAATTCTTCTTATTTTTGCAGACAAATGAAAAAATGTTGAGTTCCTGTCCCCTGTTTCATCCACCTAATTTTAGCCTTCTCTGCCCATAATTTTTCATTCAATTCTAAGGCTTTCACCAGGGCTATCTTTGCATCAGCTTCCTGAGCAAAGGAGATATCGTCCAGGCCATTAGCTTCAATTTTTTCCTAGATCTTTAACAACTTATTTTTTGCCTCATCCAGAGCAACATCAATGTTAGGAAAGGAGGCTCTAGCCCAGGCTCGCAGAGCCGCTTTAATCTTTTTAATTTGCTCATAAGAACAAAAATAGGATTCCCCGACATCAACTCATCCCACAACGTTGCAACCACATTGTCAAAATCTCCATGGTCTATCCAAAATTTATGAAACCAAAAGGGGGAATTGATTGGCTGCTGCGACAAGTCTGAGGTAATCAATATAGGGGCATGGTCCGAGGAAATTCTTTCTACAACCTGTTGAGAGTTGTCTTGAAATAAAGTTAGCCACTCATCATTGCAGAAACTTCTGTCCAACACTGCACACACATTACCTCTTCTACGGTTGTTGGTCCAAGTAAATTTCAGACCCGAAGAAGGAATCTGTGCCATGGCTCAAGCATTCACCATGGCCCCAAATTCTGCCGCCGAGCCCAAGCTAAAATTACCAGGCCTCTCTTCTCGTGAGACTGTAGGGTGGCATTGAAGTCGCAGATAATAGACCAAGGGGTCGGGGTCTGAGGAAGATCACCAACTAGATACAACCACAGAGACCTTCTTTCTGCTCAAAAAGCTGCTCGCGTGGACAAAAGAAATTTACAGAGTAATTGATTCCCAAATGATAGCAACAGAGATATGTTGCTCAGATTCCAAGATGACCGTTAGACTATTTAAATTTTTCTTCCATAAAATCCACAGGTTTGGGACTTTCCCAACCAGATTGTTATGAATGAAGTCACTACAGGAACCCAATTTATTAAAAAATAAAATTGGAAGATCACTTACAACAATCATAGGCTCCAAGATGCACAGAGTCCTTTTCTTTCACAAATTGGCATAAGGCGTTCTTTCTAGCCGCCTTCTTCATTCCTCTGATATTCCAGAAGAATGACTTCATGAGATCACTTTTTGGGGTGGGGCTACAGAGCAAATTTGCCCATCTGCTCCCTCTCCATTGTGGCCTTTCCCTTTCTTCTAGCTGTCTCCTCTGCCCTTCGCAGGGCAATATCTATTTCAGTCGCCTCCGGATGGTTAACAACAACTCTGCCTCCCACCTACTGAGTAGGTGCTAGCCCAGTCTCTAAATGCTCTGCCACCTCTCCTGCTTGGCCTCATCCACCTCTATACCTTTGTCACGTCCTCCACAGCCAGCACCTTGATAATGAACAGTGCGACGGGGTCGTAAGTTCCGAGTACGCAGTGATTCATTCATAGTGCCAACGTCATCTTTTTGGTAGATGGGGACCTCCTCTACCTGATCGACTCCTTCCGATTCCATGGAGTCCCCTTCAGATGCCACCGTATTGTGATCTGACCCGTAGCCTCCCTCGCCCAATGGGTTATCCACCATGACCGGTTCATGGTCCATATAGTGTTGGGCACTATTTGAATTAGTTATCCTCAATTCCTTTGATGGAATATTCTCATAATTCTTATTATATTCCTGGTCTAAATCGACCATGATATCTCCCTCTACATGGCAGTTCATGTCGCTATTGGCAGTTTCTATAATCGTGGGAGCGAGAAAATCTCCTACCATAATAGGACTCCTTGCTCGGCTGGGGCTTCCATGCGCTGTCGTACCTTCTCTCCCAACTCCGGTGAAGTCGTTATGTTGGTCTACTCCGGCAAACTTAGCGTTAGCCGCATCTTCTCTGTTCTTCCTCTTCCCTCTACATTGATCAACAACATGCCCAAGTTTTTTGCAGAGGGTGCATCGAGAGAACTCATCTTCATAAGATAACTTCTATTTGAACCAAAACGTAATATCCTTTCCGGATGCTTCCGCTCAACTTGGATTTCCTCAACTCTGGAACCAACTAAATCAACCTCCACTAGGACCCTAGCATAACTGCCCATGGTATTGTTCAAGGTTCTCCTATCCAAAGTCACCGGCCTCCCTGCGGCTTTGGCCATAGTAAAGAGAACTCTTTCGTGCCAATACTCCATGGGGAGTTCAGGGAACCGAACCCAAACTAACTTCGTTTGAGTGTGTTATCATGAATGCTGAACTCCAACCTCCATCACTGAAATCGGATCAATTGACTTCCTACCTTCATTGAACCTCGTCTCCATACTGATGCCATGTCCCCCTCCCTCTCAAAGCGAAAGATAATGGAAAGAGAATGAAGCCCTTCCCTAGAGGAGCGAGGTTCACCTTCCCCTTCAAGTTCCATGAGCCTGACAGACGAGTCGCGTTGAATATCAATCATGGAAATCGTATTTGAAGTTAACCCTTCCGATCAGAGCAAACTGAAACGTTTGAAGTTTCTCTTCATAGTCCTCTTGAGGTATGACTACCTTGGTCAAGGGACTTGCTCGAATGGGATTTGGGAGGTCTGCCACATCTGGCATCGCCTTCCTCATTACAGCCGCATAAGATTCTTGCCCTGCCGTTGTTACTCTATCAGTTGTATCTCCCCTCACCTCTGCATTCTCCTGGGATTTAGGTTCAGCAGCCCTCTCGGAAACACCCTCGGCCATAGAGCGGTCAGGGATAGACGGTTTCCAAAAATCTATTATCAGCCGTTGTAAGCGTTTGTCCGATGGCCTGCCTCCAGTCTGATCAAGGACCACCGTCCCAGTCTCCCGACTCTCCTCGTTCTCCATCAGCCTTCAAGATTCGAGGGCTGATTGCATCCTCTCTCTCTCTCTCTCTCTCTCTCTCTCTCATCCCTGCTACATGGACCTGTAGCCGCCTAATCAAGTACTTGTTATTGACCTTCTTCAAGTCTTTGCCTCTTACTGTTGGGGTGCAATGTCATGTATTCCATCATAGTTTTTTATTTGGGGTTCGTTTATTGAGGGAATTTTGTACATTTTGGCATTAAGGTTTTTCATTATATATTTGTAACAAGATTTATTTTTTTTGTAAGCAATTCTGAAAGGTGTAAAGATGAGCGTTATATCCCTATGCTCTATTGATAGTGAAGCGGAGTCTCATCTCACCGCTTGTTCTTGTTTTTCCATTACTTTCTACATCATTTTTAGGATTGCGTATCTACAGTCACCTTATTTGATGTAAAAAGAGTTTCTTTTCACTCAACATTTGATTCTAATATATATCATACTATTATATAAAAGTATGTATTCATGCTTTGTGGCTAATATTTTCTTTGACAATTTTATCCTTCTTACTTATTTAAATACGTCATCTGTTTTGTCAAACCTTTCTATTTTTTTTTGATATTGTTGGTACCCTTTATATATTTTTTTAATATTTATATATTTTCTAAATTTTAGTTTGTTTATTTCTATCACATTCCTTTCCTTATCTCTCCCTCCCTTTTTCTCACTTTCCTTTTCTCCCTCACCTCTCACACGTTCTCTTAAGTTGGTCTCTTTTTTTCTTATAATCTTTATCTTTCTTTTTTTTTTGGTAAAGAAATATATATCTTTCTTAAAGAAAAGAAAAAAAATCTATATTTTGAAGAGTTTTCATAATACAAAAAAAAAAATCTTTCTAAATTTTCTCCTTCCCTCTCTCACGGTCCTCTCTTTTAATATGTTTCTTAAGAAAAAATTATAAAATCTCTACATATTAGGAGTCTCTCATTCTAAACTTTCTTTCCTTTTTCTTTTGGTAAAGAACTTTCTCTCTCTCTCTCTCTCTCTCTCTCTCTCTCTCTCTCTCTCTCTTCTTTTTTAAATAAATCTTTCTGAATTTTCTCCCCTCTCTCTTACTCTTTTAATCCATTTCTCTAAATTAAAAAACTATATTTTAGAAATCGTTTTACCTAAAAAAATAAAATTCTTTCTATATTTTCTCCATCTTCTCTCTCATGTTTCTATCTTTCAAAAAAAAAATCTATTTTCTAGGAGTTTTTTTCCCACGCCACTCTCACGTTCTTGAATCGAGATTTTCGATGCCCGATTTAGCTATTTCCGGTGCAGTGGCACACGAGTCTTTCCTTCAATGTTCTCCATCTTCAAACTTCAATTGCTTCGACTGGCCTTCGCCACCAGATTTAGCTATTTCCGGTGAGAAGAAATTTTTTTCGATAAGGGCTTTGCTTGCTTCGGATTGCTTCGAATTTTGAAGTTTGTCTGATGTAATACTCGAGAATTCCGTTAAACATGATGTAGAAGAAAGTCATCCTCTCTAACATTAGTTTCTTTTCTCTATCCTCTGTCTCTCTCTCTTGCTATTTCTCACTCACTTTTATGTGGTTTCATCATCATCTGCAACAGAGGACGGCGTCTTCCCCCGCGCACGTTGTCAACGACAAGCCAAGCACAATCTAGAGGTCTTCTTGGGCATTGGAATAGCAGATCCACCAATGTCTCCCTGCTGTTGGGTTCTTCCAGGTAATCATCCCATCTCTTTGCTTTTATCCCAATTATTCTTTTTTTTTCTTAGACTTTTTCCTGTACAATTCATATAAGAAGATTTATATGGAAAATAGTTTTATTGGTGCTGCAATTAATATTTGTTTTGTTTTTGTTTCTCTGAATTAGATTGGTTTTGATGATTTGTGTGATTTAAATTTAGCTTATAACTGGTTTTGTTTCATCTTGTAAGAGGTTTTGAATTCATTCCACCTTGAAAGGATTGTGATGTTTTTTTGTTTTGGTTATTTGCTTTATAATTCCGTTGAGCTTTTTAACTTCTGAGAGAGAAGAGAGAAAGCATTTCCTTCCTTCTCTGAACCCAAGCCCCAAAAGCTGAACAGGTAAGGGATATTGATTATTGGAGCTTATTGGTCTTTGACCCATACAATACCTATATATTTACTATGCCTTGTTTACTCTCATAGTTAATTTATTAATCAACGTTCATTATTAGAAAGGAAACTGATAGAAGATAAAAAAACCCAAACACGCTAAAATCTCCGAGCCAAATTATACCACTTAAAAGAGTGATTCCATCGAGCATCTCAAGGTTGTTCTCGGTTTATCTTAAGATTTAGCATCTTGTTATGGACCATTGGGGTATGTATGCCAATATGAAAATACAAATCTGAGATTGATCAAAAGTAGTAGTACCATTCCATCTTGGCTCAGAGCTATAAAAGAATAAAATCTCCAATAGCATAGACATCTTCATGTATCACATATTCCCTCTTATTTTTATATTTCATGGGGAAATGAAACAAATGTGACACAGTATTCTCCAGTCTCCACTTGCATGGAAGGATTGATTCTTCTGAATCCCTAAAATGTTGTAGAGAATCAAGATAGAAGAAGGAGATGTATATGGATACATCATCTAGAACAAGCAGAACCTCTAAGAATGTCTAATAGCAGCAAAAAAAAAAAAATTCAGCCTTCTCCCAAATTAAGCCTGACAAAAATCGCAATTCAAGTAAAACGCACTACTGATTTCAGATAATCCAGCCAACCCACCAATAATCCAGGCTTATCCCCCACCCTTCCTTCGTGTTTTCTCTTATTGTAGTTTCATCACCAAAAAAACAGGTTCGGTTCAAGGATTTTCTTTTCATTAGTTCCTTTTGAAATAAAATATGACAGATAATTTATTTAACAACTATCCCCGAATCATTATCCTTTTTGTGTTCTGTGCTCTATACTGGTATTTTTATTTTTCCTTCCTTTTATCTTCAAGGTTATTATGTTTTTCTACTTTGATCTGTACTCTATACTAGTATTTTTGTTTTCAAGGTGTTCTTTACACACCTACGCTTTGTGTGATGGGTGCTAACTATTTGGGGATTTGATTCGATGTAGGGAATAGGATTGCTTCAGTTATGGTTATTATTTTGAATACTACTTGAAAATCAATCTAAATTAACTCTGGGTGGTGCCCTTAATTCCCTGGCTTGTGGCAGTGAGTTCCATGCCACTATAACTAGAGTACAATATACACTTTTGATTTCATTGATTCAGAACCATCATTTTTGCTCTTTACTTGGATATGGACATGAAAATGATTTGATTTTCTCTTCCCATCTCTTTTGCACCAAAAGTTTTGCATATTGTTTAATGTGTTGAAACAATATTTGGATTTATGGGTAATTTCTAATTCAGAAATTGTTTTTTCATTCTCTTATATAGTTGTACTAGATGTTCCAATATACAGGTTTTGGTTCAGTAATCTATAGGTTTTGATTTTCATAAAAAAATTGTAGACAAGCTCAATTTCTATTTCCTTTCTTCCTGCTTTTCTGTTGTTTTAAATGCTTTGTCTCATTCCTGCTATACTGTTATTCTTCGTTATTGGTGGGATTTGCATTCGTCATTTGGAAAGCTACTAATACCCAATTTATTTTCAGCTAAAATGAGAGCGAATAATTCAGGGTAGGAAAATATATATTACCCTATGAAGCTTTCTTGTCTAAGAGTGGGCTTCCTGAAGACAGAACTCCAACTTTAGTACCCTCTTCTTCAATTCCAAATCAACCATTTTCTGGTGTTTCTCCAACTGTAAACAGGTAAAATATGAAGCATCTATTTTGATAAATAACAAGAGATAAAGTTTTTTGATAGAAAAGGAAAGCTAAAAAGAGAGTTGTTCAAGGGAGAGTACAAAAAGGGGGTGTTCAGGGTAATTACTTATGACTCGAATAGTTTTTATTTTCCAATGTGTGCAAGTAAGCTTGATCTCATCTCTCAATTTGGCTATGTAAGCTTGATCTCATTTCTCAATTTGGCTATCTCTTCATCCTTTTTAATTGACCCCTAGATGCCAACTCAGATACATCAGAATAGAGAGTTATCAACTTATTTTTATTTTTCTTGATAGGTAGTTACCCACTTTATTACTTTTTCTCTTAAAATAAGGAAAAAAATGATCGAAATCCTTTGTGACCGTAATCCCTGGCGAAGGCTAGCGGAGGGTATGTCTAATTTCGACATGTGGCATCGTCCATGTGTATGGTGGATACAGGGTTTGCTGGTCTGAAATCCGACTTTTAAAATGAATCGGTTCATTTCATGGACCAAATGTGTAGGGTGGTGAGCCCCAAATAAGGACTTCCAAGATTCTATAACCCCCTTTTTTTCTTTTTTCTTTTTTTTGTTGGTATAACATTCTCACCTTTCCTAATTTTTTAAAACTTTTTGTCCAGGTTGTTGATATATTTCATGTTGTTTCTATGAAGTTGGTATGGATTTCTCAATTGCCTTTCCTTTATTAGATCATTATGCCACCAAAATATATAGCAACTGACACTCAACGTTAAAGATACAATGCAAATAAAAGGACTATTAGAGGAAGCCTGTATACAAATAAAAGAAACAAAAATCAGACATGGCTACTGAAAGCCCAACTTACCGAATCAAGTTCTACAACTTTAAATTCTGAAAATTTTGACACTCAACCATCTGGTATGAAAGGTTAGTATTAGAATAATAATCTTTTAAAAATTAATAAGATTAATTTGATTTTTCTTTATTTCTTATATTTTATTTTTTGGATACATGATTATTTGAACCACAAAATTATGAAGTACATGTACTTAAAAAAGTACCTCCATGTACCCATTATGGAGGGAAGTAATTTGAATATGAACCACCTTCATTTTGTTGCTGTAATGGAAATGTTGTTTTGGCATCTACAACAATTCCAGATGAATTATATTATTTATTTACTTCTCAAACATCTGAAGCTATTGAATTCCGTAGATATATATGTGCTTACAATAGTATATTTTCCTTCACATCTTTTGGAGTTCATGTTGACCAAGATATTGCAAATGGAAAAGAAAGTATATATACCTTTAGAGCTCAAGGACGAGTATATCATGATTTGCCTCCAATTTGGCTAGAAAAATATAATCCATATTATTTACAGTTATACTTTTATGATACTGATAATGTACTTCATAATAGGATGAAAGTGTTACAAGATTCAAAACTCAAAGAACCTATCACGTCAAAACTAATGGATATTCTATCAATTAATCCATACGTAGGGTTCTTTAAAAGTTTGAAAGATGTTCCTTTGTTAGAAAATAATGAGATTATAATCACAAGTGACGTATATCTTGATCAGAGAGTTTATAATTTACCATCAGTCGACCAAGTTGCAGCTACTTGGGTAGAAGGAAATAATCTCAATAGAATTGAAAATTGTGATATAATAATAGAAGGACATACAAGGAGGAAACATAGATTGGTACATTATTATAGTTGTTATGATGCCTTACAGTATCCTATTTTATATCCAAATGGAGAAGTCGGCTGGCACAGAAGCATTAAACAAAAGAATGTACCAAGTAGAGTTGATTGAGAAATACCATTCACCCTTGCTGTTAAAGTCCCTTTAAATTTCTGATGAGAAGCAAAATTTTGGATGCACAAGTACAAAGCAATGAATAAGTAGGTGAATGACATTAAAGCTGCCATTACGTAAAGTAGTGTTATTTTCTCCAAGTTTGGGAATTGAGACAATATAATTTCAATTCCTCCAAAAATTAACATATATAAAATCCCTGATGTTCCATAGCCTGCATCATGACCCTTGTAATGGAGACAATTTGATCTTTTTACAGCTCTGTTTCATTTACAAGAGTAGAGAATATTTGAACAAGAGATTACTCTAAACCCCCCCTCCAAAATAATAATAATAATAATAATAATAATAATAATTCTATTTTTAAAAACCATCATATTAATTCATTTTCCTATTTATAGGGAATACCATGAAATTAATTCACTTCCCTATTTCTAAGGAAGCTTAAGAGAAAAAATAGGTACTTTTTTGAGAAGGGCAAAATTTAGTTTCTTTATTAAACTACAAATCCCACCACACTCTCTCTCTCTCTCTCTCTCTCTCTCTCTCTCTCTCTCTCTTTTTTTTTGCTAAAATTTCATTGTATTAAAAGAAGGGGAAAAAGAATATACGAAGACAATAACATATTTGGAATCTGGAAAATTTACTCCACCTTGGCATTGCCATCAGAGAAAGAACTCACACCGAAACCAAATCACAAAATTGGAAATAAAAAACAAAATACATTAAAAGAAGCGGTATCTAGGCTTAGATTGACCATCCATTTCCCAACTCTTTAGCAATCAAAGACAGCCGAGATTGGATAGGAGAAGAAACTTCAATTTTGTCATTGTTTTGCCAAGAAATCAGCCAGGATTTGCTTCCCAGATCAAAGGAGTGATTTTCCGTAAGAGAATTCAAATAGGAGGTTAAACTCATCCACCTCAAGACAAACCCAAGGGATTCTTCCTTAGCTATAAGTAAAACTACACCATCTGAGTCACACTCAATCCACAAATGAGTAATACCCATATCTCTTGCAAATTCCATCAAAGAATAACACTATCATCTCGGCTTCAAAATTTGTGTGGACACCAAGAAAAGTTCTGAAGATCGTAATATTTCTGAATTTTCATTCAAATACTCCACCCGACTGCTTTCTGGATTTCCCAAAGAGCAACCATCGAGTTAAGCTTCACCCATCCCTTTGGGAGGACACCAAAAATTTCCATTACCTCTCTTGGTTTGTATCGCACCCTAGAGATCCCCAATCTTTTGGCACACAGAAGGAGCTAAATGAGAGAGGGACCTCAGAGCAGAAGATCATCCTGAGGCTGATTTCACTTTTAATCATAGCAAACAAGTGTCTAGATGATTTGGAGACCCCTCAAAAATTCTTGCATTCCTTTCCGCCATATGACACTAGGAACCGGGTGAAACCAAGAATCCACACCTTTTAAAATGGAGATTCTTTTGTTTGTTTCCACCATGCAATAAAAGAAAGCATGTCCATATAAGGTTTCCATTGCACATCAAAGCCTTCATGAAAGCTCTCCACAAACTACGAGCAAATTCACGTTATAAAATAAGTGAGACATTGATTCTTCATCTTTACCACACAAGTGCACCTGGAAGCCATTTGCACTCCACGATGAGACACATTTTCATCTGTTGGTAATCTATTTTGAACTAACCGCCAAGAAAAAACAGCTTGTCTTGGTTGGTTAGATGAGTTCCATATAGAGAAAACCAACTCACTTTTCGATATTTTTCTATTTTCTTCCGTGCAGATTTAATAGAGAAGATACCAAGAGGTCAATCGCCAAAGACATAGGTCGTCACACCTTGGATGTGAATACGTTAGCTTTCTCCCAAATTTCAGAAGTAAAACCGACTCCACATGAGGGAGGTCCGTGCGCTTGGCAAATGAAATCGAAACTTTTTCTTTTAAATCGAGAAAAACAGGTCCAAGTTTGTCTTCTCAAGATAGATTGATTGTCAATCCATCTATCTAACCAAAATCAATTTTTTCCCATTTCCCGTAATCCATTGCTCGTTCTTCGATTTAAACTCCAAACTCTTTTCAAACCCGCCATATAGATGAAGACTTATATCCCTTCGCAGTGACCCATCTTCCTTGATAAAACGCTTTTGAAGAATGCTGTAAGAGAATCCCCATGTTTGATTTGCCAAGCCGGTTTACATAAACAAACAAAATTCACTTCTCTCATCCTTCTAATTCCGCACCCCTTCCTTTTTAGGCTTGCACACCTTCCCATTTCATAACAATCTTCTTTGCCACTTCCATATCACCGACCAAATAAAATTTCTCATCCACGCTCCACCACCTTAATAGTTTCATCCGCCACCAAGACAGAGAAATTGTGTATGGGAATACCGAAATAACCGACTTAACCAATTCAATTCTCCCAGCCATAGAAAGAATTTTGCCCTTCCACCCTGCCAACCAACCCTTTATCTTATCCAGAAGAGGAAGCAAATGACTATTCTTCACTCTGCCTTTAAAAATCTCCACCCCCAAATATTTTGTAGGGAGATCAGCCGCGGCAATGCCCAGAAAATCACTAATAAAATGACTTCTATGAGGGGCAATCTTCCCAAAAAATATTTTACTTTTTTCCAAGTTTATTTTCTGCCCTGAAAAAGACTGATACTTGGATAAAAACTCATGAAGATGCTTCACGTACCTAGCTGATCCATTCATAAAGATGAAAATATCATCTGCAAAAAGTAAATGGGAAGGAGTAATTGCTCCTCTGGGCTCGAGAGCTTTCATCTTCCTTTCCGAATCAAGTTCTTCAGCCCCTACAAAGAACTTCCTCCGCTGTAATAAAAAGGATTGGGAAATAGGGTCTCCTTGCCGAGACCACGCTCCACACCAAAAAACCCACTGGACCTCCATTTAGCAAAATTGAAATCCTTGTTGAGAGCAGATCCGTGAATTTTGTTGATCCAATTGGGAGAGAAACCAAATTTCTTCAAGGTTGCAAAGAGGAATTCCCAAGACAGAGAATCATAGGCTTTCTGCACATCTAGCTTTAGACCCATACCTCCACCTCGAACAGATGAGTGCATCAGTTTGCCAACTCAAGCAAGGCTTATATTTTCGAAATAATTTTACCCTCCGAAGGCACCTTGTTCTTCCGAGATTAATCTTGGGAGAAAGAGAGATAACTGAAGCAGCAATTTTGGACAAAACTTTGCGTAAAAAGTTTCCCATACATATGGGACGAAACTTATCCAAAGAAGAAGCACCATCACTTTAGGGATAAGGGTTAGGAAACAATTATTTACCCCTTAGGAATTTTCCTACTAAAAGAAAGAGAAAACAGCCCTACGTAAAACATTTTCCACAATATCCCAACAACTTCAAAACGACTGAAAGCCGTCAGACCCGGAGAACTGTCCGCATCGAGATCCCATATCGCCATCTTTATTTCTTCCCTTGAGGGAACAGCCTCCAAGAAAGCATTGTCTTCATTAGAAATGAGTCGAATCGGTCCAAGAACTCATAGTGTGGTTCTACAGATTTTCAGAGTGAAAATATTTGTAAAATCCACAATATAGTTGGCAAATCTAATTGATCAGAAATCCAAGAACCATCTTCACGACGTAACATACTAATCTGATTTCTTGATCTTCTAATCTTCACTGAAAGATGGAAAAATTTTGTGTTCCGATCGCCTTCTTTCAACCAACGTAATTTAGCCTTCTCAGACCACAGTTTTTCTTGCATCTTACTAGCATTTAAAAGGGCTGTTTTTGCATCCGCTTCTTCATTAAAGAGGGCATCCGACATTCCTGAAACCTCAATAGTATCCTGCACTCTTTTTAGCTCTGAAGTAGCTTTTTTCACTTCCTCATTTAGATTAGGAAATCTTTCTTTTGCCCAAGCTTTTAGCACCCCTTTAACCACCTTCAATTTCTGCGCCAAGATATAAATGGGGCAGCCACTCACCTGTTGAGACCAGGCTTGCTTCACCACCAACTGAAAGTTATCATCTTCCATCCAAAAATTATGAAATCAAACGAATGTTGCTAGGCTTTTGGATCATGTTTGAATGGATCAAGATGGGAGTGTGATCAGATGCAGTGCAGGTTATAACTCTCTGAGAAATATTTTTGAATTCATCAATCCATAACTCATTATGAAAGCTTCTATCCAGAACAGCCATGACATTACCCTTCTACGATTATTTGACCAAGTATACTTTTTACCTCGTGAAGGGGTAGAAATAAGCATACAAGAATCCACCATTGCTTGGAACTCGCCGATCCAACATTAAAATTCCGACCTTTTTTCTCATTAGAGAACAACGTCGCATTAAAATCACCAACAATAAGCAAAGGAGAGAAGTCATAAACACTGCCAACCACCACAAATCTCTACGCCAATTTTAAAGCAACTAGCATGAATAAAGGAGAAAGCGTTTTTCCCTTGCCAGATCGACCTCAATAGAGAGTCAGTTGAGCCGACATTGAGGCAATGGAAGGGTGACTCAAACCACGTTTCCAAATTATCCAGTGTTAGGACACCTTTCATGGCGGATATTATGGATAAACTCGAATATCCCAATTTATTAAAAAATAAAAGGAATTTACTCACCGAACCATTGGTTCACCAAACACGAATATCTGGATAATACTCTGAAATAAGAGATTGTAAAAATCTCTTACCAGCCTCCTTCTTCACACCACGAATATTCCAGAAAAGAACACGCATGATCAAACTGTTGAGTCCGCGATCCTGTCAGATATAGATGTCTGACCTCCTCCTTTTTTCTTCTTCCCCTTTTTTTCTCCCACTGTTTTGCCCTGCTCACCCAGCAAAACAGCTCTATCCACTGCCTGAGCGCCCATCACAGACATCTCCCTTCTACAAATTGTAGAGGTAGGGGCCGGACCACACCCAGAGGAAGGAATCCGACCACCCCTGCTCGTCAGGCCGCCCCGACTGGATCCCTGAATCAGTCCCGTTCTCTTTGTACGCGATGACATTCTCACAGGACCCTGCGACACCCTCGCCAAAGAGACTTCCTGCTGAAAAGTATCCACCGGATCATAGATGGGAAGATCGACTGACACGGTCCACTCTCTTGAACTGATCGTCCGAATCCGATTCTAATTCGATTCGAATCGAATCGACCCTCCACATCATCACTAGAGTCCTTCTCTGACTCAACTCTCTCCTGCGCTAATCCCACATTTTCCAAAATTGGGAGATTTGTATTAGCCAGATTCAAATTAATTTGAATCACACCTTCTTCTAAATTTGGAAGTTGAGAAGAGATTTTATTATGAGATTGTCCAGCAGAGCCGTTTCCCTCTTCAATAGGTAACTCCCCTTTATTTTTCAAAATCTGATTTTGGAGAGGCAGATTTGGACCAGAGATACCCAACGAGTCCCCCTTGTCCGAGTCAACTCCGTCTTCCTCGAATACCGCACCTGGTACCCTTACATTGTCACGAGCACTCTGCTTCTCATCCTCCATCTTTTTGAGTCGACAATTATTTACTTGATGACCCATCCGCTTACAGAAACCACACTTTGCACAAATATCTTCATATATTACTACGATTTAAAACCAAAATCTTAGTAGTACCGTTCAAATCTCTCTCGAACCTCCTCAACCCGAGTAGCACTTCCGAGCAATCAACTTCAACCAGCACTCGGGCAAAATATCCCAAAATTCCTTGTCTAGTATGATTATCCGGGTAATCGGACGTCCCCACCCCTTCGAATGGAGAGAAGTACATTATCATGCCAATATTCCAAGGGAAGGTCGGAAACGAACCCACACGAAGTTTCGTGAAGGAATTTTTCTCATGGATGTTAAAATCGGTCTCCGTGTTGAAGCCGAATTAATCGTCACGCACACGCAAAGGGTTCTTCTCAAATAACCGCCTTATCACCCTCACATCGAAATTGAAAATGACATAACCTTTTCCCGAGAGGTGCATCACAACTCCTTGGCTCAATTTCCGTTATCTCTTGCCTCTTGACGTAAATCATCCAAAGATAAAAGACGAAATTTACACGGCCTATTAGAGCAAAACGAAATTCTCTCTTTGCTTCATAATCATTCGTGGTATGACAATCCTTGTAATATTTCCCGCTTGAATCGGCTCGGGAGCGAATCAATTGCAGCCATGAGGCAGGCCTACCGCCCTTGCATAAGAACGAGTAGGTGCATTCACCTCCGCCCCGAGGAGGTGGTCCTCGATCCAAAGCCTCACGATCACCATTATCCATATCATCACCTTGAGCGCCTCTTCCATCCAGCTTCCCACCCTACCGGGGAAGAAATCGGTCGCCGTGAAAAAAAAATCGGACGCCGAGAGAAACTCAGATCTACTCGGATCGCTAGGATCTGTCGGACTGCCGGATCGATCGATCCTGCTCGATCTGCTTTCGGACCGCTCGTGGACGCTGAAAAACTTCGGACCGCTCGCTTCCACCGAGACCAATTGAAAAAGTTCCTTTTCCGGCGTAAATCGTGATCTCAAAGAAAAA
>CM040965.1:53313133-53345211 GCA_022985045.1 Macadamia tetraphylla | reverse complement strand
AGCTATCTCCAAAAGAGTATTGTATTACTTGACGAAGAAAGTATTATGTCAAGTTGACTAAAAAAAGAAAGGGGGCTTAAGAAATTGTTGTTTTGTGATGAATTCATAAGAGATAAGATTGTAAGGACAAAGCCTTGTCACCAATTTAACTAGAGTACAACGGTAAGAATTGTATTAATAGATAAATTTTTGAGAAAAAAAAAAGAGTTTGGTCGTGGGTGACGATAGACCCAGACTTGGTTCTATCAATTCATTTTTTTAAAGTAATGGGTTGGGCCTTATTTATTTCATTAAAAAAAAAAAAAAAAGGAGGTTTATTGTTTCATTTAAACTGTTATGGGCTTAGACCCATGGGCATGATCTATTAGTATATATATATATATATATATATATATATATATATATATATATATATATATATCAAATGGGATTTGTAAAGTGGGCTCTCTTACGTTTTAAAATCTCATTCCGTTTAAATTTATGGTTCATACTAAAGTCTTTAAACAGTCATCATTAAGGTATTGTCTTGATTCGAATCAGTTTTGATCCGATTCAAAATGAAATGGTTTATTGACTCTTATGATGGGTATTTATTATGCCACTTGAGAGGACGGAATACTGTCACACCTGAGATTATAAAATCTATAATCCCGTTATATTTCGTAGGATAAAATTTTGTCCTACTACAGTTGATAGATAAATCTAATATTGTCTATGTATTGATTTATTTATATGCCGTAAACTTGTTGTTTTGTGATTTTCTTTAACCAACTCCGGTTATTTTGATGGGTTCTTCAATATTATATTGTCTATGACATCTGGTCTATAGTCTATTTATGATAAAGGTAATTTTAATGGAAATGCATTGAAATAAATGAGTCGTTTTTATAATGGTCAGTCTTCAAATAATGTCCAATGAAGTTTTTCATATTTAAAACAATTATTTTGAGTCCCAAGGCCTTGTGAATAATAAAATACCATTGATTTTCATGATGTCATTTTATTATGTACTTGGGATGTTGTGGATAATTATTTAACTGGTCAAACCAGTGGGAGGATGTAATTATATATTCTGAAATGTTGTTTATGGTTCGACCAGTGGATGTATGTTCAATATCTGGTTGAATTTAAAAAAAAAATGAGACCTATATTTTGTGTTCCATAATGTTTTGGAACAACTATAGTGTTTTGTCTTTATTCTATAGTGACTTGAATTATATTTACTTTATGCATGTTTTTGCACTAGTTTATCATTACTATGATATTAAAAAGTCATTTATGAATGACATAAGCAGAAAATTAATGACATTTTATGTTTGCATGTCATATTTGGAATACTCTATGATGAATAAATATATTGGAATTAAGTTGGGTGTAAGCTTTACGCACATGTTTAGCTACAAACGCATTTCTAGGGAACCATGGAAGGGTGATGTGGATTCCACCAAAGTGACGTATCTTGTTCTTTCATGGTTTTCCTAGGCATAGTAGGTGACATTTGCCTAAAGATGATGTCACCAAAGTTAAAGAAAATGACAAGAACCTAAGGTTTCGATCCCAAAGGTGAGGGATCGAAAAGTTATTGTTCTTTTCACAGTTAATACAAGAAAATGAGAGGACCAGTGTATTCTTGTCTTAAAGGATAAGGATACAGTTTCAGCTATAACTCTTGAGTGATATAGTCATTACAGTGAATGCACATAAATCTCACCAAGTTAAGCTTTGTTATTGGTGTGATCTATTTAAATCATTTTTTGTGAAGATTCTTTGTGGGTAGAGTTGGCATCTTAAAGATTAATATTAATGATGATACCTATACTCATATTTGAGATGTTATGACACAAGATCATCCTACGTTGCTTCTACATGTTGATAGTTTATTAACTATTTTCAGCATAATTTCAATGAAATCGAGTTTTTGAGTCTAATAATTGTATAGACCATAAACAGTTTATGCAAATGGAATCAGAAATCATTTAATTTTGATTTATTGAAATGACTTCTGAAATCTGTTTATACTATTGACTATTTTGGCCCTGTTTATTCAAGCCAACAGTTAGATCTAGTTCTAATATGAACTGATATTGACTCTTATAAATGGTACTTTTATTAGGTCATCTAGTCCTACTCTCTTATATTAGTGGGAGAATAAATTATTATCCTATTGAGGGTGATAGATGTATTATACATGTTTTATTATGTATACTACACTTGTCGTTTCATGAATTTTAAGTCAATCTAGGGTATTTTGATATTTTCTTCGATGTTATATTTATCATCCGTGACATCAGGTTTCGTCACGAGACACATAATTATGAGTTTTGACACTCATTTATGATTCAAAATATCACAAGTGCATTGTTTAAGTAATATTTCTTCGAATTTATATGTCATATTTGTACTTATGATCAAGTTCAATTTTATTGAAAATTCATCGAGATAAAGTAGATATATTGTATTTGAATGATTTAAATGAACTCATTGAAGTTTTGTGGCTTATTGGTATAAAGCCTATGAAGTTGTTTATACTTACTATGGATCTAAGCCAACATTACTTTTATTTATTAAAGACTTATTGTTGTTTTTAGCCTATAAGTTATTCGGTTCATGTGCCCTATTAGCTAATTTTCTTTTGACTTGAAGAAATTATGGGGCTTTATTATTATTGACTTTAAAGTTTATGGGCTAATATTTATGTTGGATATTAAAGTCATTTGGGTTGAAAGTTCATATTTGTATACAACTTTGTATATCTAATGAATTATGGATAAAGTAACATATTTCATGTGTTTTTTTGTTATCATGAATAAATGTTATGAACTTTCATATTTAGCATGTTGTCATTATAGAAAATACCATATTTAGATTTTTATTTATTTATGGTAATGGCTGGAAGTACAAAATTGTCATACTAAGAATGTTCTCACTTTGATAACTGTTAAATTATGGTGTTACCATATTGACTATTAGGGTTAATAATGTGATGCTTTTGTGGGCTTATGTTGAATATTTTATTAATTAAATACTGAAATAGTTCATCTTATTGTTTGCACAAAAAAAAAAAAAAATCTAAACCCACGGGCATTTAGTAGCAATCCAAGTCTATAGGTTTTTATGATTTCAGTGATTGCGCTTCCACTTAGTGGGCTAGTTACTGAGATTGTGAAATTACTATTGACTATAGGTTTTTATAATTTCAGTGATTGCGCTTCCACTTAGTGGGCTAGTTACTGAGATTGTGAAATTACTATTAACTATTCAGGATGGGTTGCAGTCAAAGAGACCATATGGCGAATGATGTGCTCTTGCCACCACAGGTGAGTCTTCATTTGGTCGGTTTCGCTTGATTGTGTGAGGGTGACATTTTGGGCTTCATAGCTTTGGAGGTTCTTGTCTTGCCACCACAGGTGACGGAATCTTCAAAGTGGTGTTGTTTTGAGCGTCTTGCCTTGCATGTGAAAGATTTCACTACGTATTGGGCGATCTTGCCACCACAGGTGTGACCCCGATGACGTCGGATCTTTTCCCAGTTTTTGTTTTCCTACATTTATTGAAAACAATACTGGGATAAATCTGATTAATAGCCCAATTAGTCAGATTTAATTATATTGTTGAGAAGTTTAATATGCCTTTTGTTCTTGCATATTGTATATTTTGGTAAATATGTATGATTATATTTGTCAGCTTTGACTTCTCAGCTATTTTCTGTTATAAAAATTTGAATGGTTCCAATTTTAAGGAATGGAACTAATCCTTTAATATTTCTCTGGCTATTATGATAATAAATTTTAATCTTAATTGATGAGCCTCATAAGCCAGTGGTTGTTAATTATGTTCAAGCTAAGGTTCTTTACGAAAATGGGAGGAATTGAATAGGTTTATCTAAAGATCAGTGGGAGTAAGCTCATGAATCATAAATTTCTGTAGAACTATATTATTACAGATTGTTGACTCTATATCTAAACCATTGAGGATGTTCTGTGACAACTCCGCTGCGGTTTGTTTCTCTCATAACAGTAAAAGTACTTCAAACTCTAAACACATTGACATTAAGTAATTTTTTTTTTGTCAGAGAGAAAGTTCAAGAGTCACAGATTACAATGGAACAGATTGTTACAGAAAATATAATTGCAGATCCTCTTATTGAGGGCTTGACTCCAAAAGTCTTTCAAGAGTATGTCACTAATATGGGACTTGTTAGTTCTTTTGATGTATTTTATTAGTGGGAGCTTTGCTCATATATTCAGTTGCATCTGAGTTCAGCATTATTATATTTATGAAACATCATTATTGTTCTCAAGAATATATATGCATTTTATGGCCATTTGTTTATGTGTATACACTTATTTATTTGCCTCCTACAAAAAAATTGAGGTTATATGTGGTGTATTTACCTCATTCGGTATCTGAGGTTCTAGTCAATACACACACATTCAGTCGCTAGCAAAGCCTCGTTTGATTGAGGTCTAGTGCTAGTGTTGTGGGACATCCGGACCCAGTCCCAATGAGCTTCTTTGATTGAAGCTTGAGCGTTTTGGGGGACGCTTGTAGTTAATGAGACCTTTGGTATCATCTCATAGGGCTCATTTGGTTTTCGAGCGGACCAATTTGGAAATAGACATGATGATCACTATTGCATGTTATTTCTATACCACACTTTCATCTTTTCAGCCCAAGTCGGTGATGTTATGAGCACTTTGCGTGTGTGTGGTCTCATATCGCTTTAGATGTGATGATCAATACGGTTGGGTGTTTTAATTCTCATTCGGACTAAAGCATTTGGTTTAAGGTGCACTCCATTCGACTTAATGTTTGTTTGTGGTCACATTCAGTTTATCTAAACCGGAGGGTCGTTTTAAATAAATTTTAAAATCTAAAACTCGTGACATATCTGCCCAAGTGGGAGATTGTAAGATTTCCTATTAGGTGGGCTAGCATAGTCAAAGATTTGTTTCCCAAAAACCCATTTAGTGGTGTTGACTAAAGATGGAGTAAGGTAAAGAATCCAATATTATTGGTAAGTGATCTCTATAGAGATATTGGATTCTATTAGCACAGCTTAATAGTATGAAAAATTTATTACTATGTGTGGACCTAAGGTATTGTTTTCCTTAATGGGGAGGAAACCCTAATTTTATTGCAGGGTTGGTCCCTACCCTCATCCCTATATATAGTTATCACTGACCCATTAAGTGATGCTAACGACCAAAAGCAAAAGGGAAAGAGGGTAGATCAGACCAACATTGATCGTGTTGTACGAGGAGCATACAAGAAGACATTGAGGAGTTCTTATTCTTCAGCCATGGATTCAGGTATGCCTAAAACGTGTTTTTGTAGTATTTGTCGTGCATGCTTATCGATCTTCATGAATCGTTCCGATTTATTTTCTATCATCTTCATCTTGGTTGTATTCTGAGAGAATATGTGAAATCTTAAAAAGGTGTGGGTCCTACTCCTACCCCACATTTCCCATTTTCCTGCCCTTAGTTGAAGCACAACTCTAAGCATTCTTAGTAATGTAACTCATTATTACCTTTTCTTTCGCTTCCCTTCTTTCTCCATGCACACTTTCACTTACCTTCACACTCTAATGCTATCCTACGCAGCCAACAAAGCCTATAAGATAACGGAACTGGTTAAATGGGCAACCTGCAGCACTGCCCTGGTTTGTAAGGTCCATTTTATGGGAAAATGGAGGGCTCTGGCAGGATAAAACTCGGTTTTTTTAATAAAGGGCCTTGGGTATTTATAACCAACATTGCTGCCTTTGGTTTCTGTCTTTCCTTCCTTGTCAGTTCCTCCAATTTCACCTCTTAACCATGTGCACCTAGTTTCACTTTCTGTTAAGGTTAGAACCAACAGTTCAGTAGGATTAGCCAAAATGGGACGCATACTATTCCTAGTTTTCTAGTGTTTCTATTGATCTTTACACTACAACCCATAGAGGCAACTGAATTTTTTTTTTTTTTTTTTTTGGGGGGGTGGGGGTGGCGGTGTGGGAAGGACCTTTAAACCTCATTTATAGTGGATAAAGATTTATACTGAGAAACATGTTTGGCATGCATGGAAAATAACATCTCGCACTGAGCTGTCAAAAAGGGGTCATCTCTGGTTCAATCTTGATTCAATCCAAGACAGAGTTCATAATATCTCTAGTTTTCAGTCATTGAATCTTTACAGCATAACCAATTAATCAAATGAAAAGGGTGCTTAAAACTCATTTATTAATGGGATACCCATCTATACTCTAGTCAGATTTTGGCAAGTATAGAAAATATTTCCACAGAATCTCTACATGCAAACTGTGCTTGGAACCATACTTCAAAAGGGGTCATCTGATTTGATTTAGTCCAATCCAGTTACACCTCAATAGGACAAAAAATGGGGAAAAGAAGGGCTGTAAATAGGTTAAAAAAATAAAATAAAAATGGATACAGGTATATCTGCATCCAAATCTGTTTAAATATTGAAATATTGTATATCAAATTAAAAATAAAAATGGCAGAAAATACAAAAAATAAAATCAATGCTTAAGGCACACATGATTATTTTATGGTAACATTTGTACTTATAATTGAGGATACCGTAATCCCCAAAAATTATAATAATCTTTAAATATAAAATTTTATGACTTGGCAAAATTAGTTGTTAGATCAAACACCAAGAAATACGAAAATAAATAGACAAAAGATCCGCATGACACGAGATTTAATGAGGTTCACACACGTGGTGGTGTGCTACGCCCCGGCGAAGAAGAAGATGTTTCACAATGCGTAAGAGATTACACCCAACAACGGTGAGAATACTTGCCCACAAAATACAATGACTTTCTCAACAAGCAACAAGACATTATATATACTCCAAGTCGTGAGTCGACCCATCGGTCATGGTCGATCCATAATAGCCCCGCACCCCATACGAGATCGTTTATGGGCTCTGGCTTGGGCCTATTAGCCAACCCTCTACTTCCATTGTAGATCATGAAAACTTCTCATTGGTGCCCCCAAAAATGCGGGGTGGGTCAATCTTCAAAACAAATTTTATACAATTTTATTTTAGTGAAGTAGGGTGTCTTTGGTAAAGTAGTGGGTCTCCTCCCATGCTTTTTATTTTTATTTTTTGTTAAATTTCAGCAAAATAATATATTAAAATGAATAAAGAATTACATGCTCAAAGAATGAGAGAATCAAACCATTAGGCTACCACTCCACCTTCGGTATTCCCAAGTCTCCTCCCATGCTGATGGCCATGCCAAAGGTGGAGAGTGATTTTGGATTTTTATCCCTTCTCTCTCTATTTGTATCTGAAAATTTTCACTTCCCAACTTGTACTTTTTTCCTCTTTTATTTTTAATACATATGACCTTTTAGTCAAAAAAAAAAAAAAGTTTCGCTATGGGTCAAAAACTTGACTGAGGCCATTAATGGTTCTCACACAAACACCTCATTGCTGATCATGAATCCCATTAAATAGAGATAGAGAGAGATAAAAACTATCTTCCAAATTAACATATTAGCTGACCTAGGATCGTTATTGTGAGGTTAGCAACAGATAGATCATATATGACGTGGATAAGCCTATGTCCATAACCTTAATCCATTTTTAAATACAAAATGCTGTAAGCTATTGGAATTATGAAATAACAAGCCATTGCCTCACCGAAAAAAAAAAAAAGGCATAACAAGCCATTGGACCGCTGGTCCCCTTGTTACTTTTCTTTTTTGCCTTTTAAAATTGAGTCTTCAACTTGTGAAGTATGCATCTGCTCCCACTTCTCCCTCTTGTACTGCTACGGCGCTATATGCGGTGATGGGCTCACTTGTTCTCATTTTTTATAGGAAGAAATTTTTTTGTTACTCGGGTTGTAGGGATTTTCTTGTTACCTAAGCTCATAGTCAAAGAAATGGAATCATGAAGGATATTTTCAGAACACCCTTCATGATGGAGGTTTGAGTATTTTTGAAAACATCATTCATAATTCCATTTCTTTGGCTGCGAACCCAGAAAGCAGAAAAGTTCCTAGTTCCCGCGACTCAGGGTAGCAGCCATGTGTACCAATTTTTTTGATGCCAAGAAATGAAGAGAAACTTCATTTCGGTAATTTCAGTACCAAAATTTGGTCCAGTGAAAAACGAGAAATGGCCATTTCAGTGGCCAAGACCTGGAACTTTATCCTACAACTTCGGGGATTGCCAATTGAAGAATGCTATGTCTAAATCATTAAATTGGGGAAAAGACACCCAAAGTGGAAGTTAGACTTTCAACCCAAGACATATCAAAGCCATGTCATCCTCTGCCTGAAGAATCTCTCAAAGTCCATCATAGCAGCACTATAAGTAATGTAGGACTAGATTTGAAAACCAGTCCCGAAACTGCAGGATATTATAAACCAAAGAACAACCAAAACCACCCAAATAGTAAACAGCAACAACAGTCCAACTTAAACCAGTCAACATCCGATTGTTTTGACAGAGAAACCTTGAAAAAACTTGAAAGAAATAAGAAAGCTTGAAGAAAACCTCCTGAACTTCACGCCGCAAGGAGTCGCTTGGATCAAACACCAAACCCTTCTTCTTTGATCAAACACAAAGAACCCTCATAGAGGAGAAATGCAGTAGCATCTTTTTTTGTTCATAAAATCGTGTCTCTACTAATGAAAGCTCTCCTTTATTTATAATAATAATGGGGAGGATTTACAAGTAATAGTAACTCAGAGTTACTAAATCTGAGTTACTAAAAATTGATTACAAGAAGTTACTAAAAACTGAAATTAGAATCTAATAAAAATAGAAACTAGTCCAGACAGAAATTAGAAACTAACAATGACGAAATTAGAAACTAATTTAGGTACTAAAATTAAAAACTAAATAACCCCATCTAAAAAGGAAACTAAAGAAAAAGGAAACAAATCACTGAATCCCGCATGCAACCTTAGAACCCCTAGTTTAGACCCATAAAAGTAGCCCAATACACTCCAAACCACTTGGATTGAAGGCCCAACATGTATATAACCCAACCCTAAGCTTATTCCTAATAAAACAAGTCTAGTTTAATGAAGAATCTGCATCAATAAGTGAAAATTTGAAATTTGAGAAAATTGGCCAAAAATGATGCTTCAAATATACCCAAATGTTGAAGTGGATGCCCCATAGTTGACTGGTCATGAAGCCTTGATTTCAATAGCAAAATAAAGAATAATGCCAAAAAATTTGAAGTTCTCTAACAGTTTTGGAGCTCTCAAGAGAAAGGGGGTGAAAGCTCAAAATTTTCACAAAATGGACAAAATTCCACTGATTGCGTCAAAGCGACCAAAATAAGTAGAAATTTCATCGAAATCTGGACTTCCCTGTGTTTCATGTGAGGTTTCATTTCAACTCATGTTGAACTAAGTCATTTTTCCATTTTGGTCGAAATTTCCAACCATGTTAACAGAGTTCAGGATGGGGGTCAGATCGTGTATATAGTCTCAGTACTCAACCCCCTATTCTGTATGGGGGTCAGATAGTTGTTAACAGAATTGAGGATGGTGCATATATATAAGCTCTATTCACCAGGTAAAAGGTAATAAAAATTGCACTAAAATGAAAGGTATACATGAAGGACAGATGAAACCAGAATCATCTGATACAATTTTTTTTTTGATAGATCTCATGGATCCCAGAACCAATGCAGACATGCCTAGTCCACATCACAGCACAATAATGGTGTTTCCTGTCTTGTTTTCAACCGCTCTTGAAAGCTTATTTTCGCATTTTCAAATGGGAAATAGAAGATCAGAATGGCGAAGTGAGGTTGGCCTATCCTTACAAGTAAATGAATTGCAGGTTTTATCTACCTACTACACAATGCACTTAATCCCTTACAAACATCAACTTTGGTTCCAAAGGATGTTTGGTGTTTTAGGTAAGCAACACACCAACTTTAAGACATTTCTAACAAATATTTATGCCCAAATGCTATGTTCAAAGCTTGCACTGCCAGATATCAATCATAAAAACTTTTAAAACTTGTTCGCAAATGTTCTTCATGGAAGAGCATGTGTAGCATAATGAGACGAACAAACCTTGAGTTTGACAAAGTGGAGTTTGCAAGAACAGCAAGGACTTGAAGATCCAAACAGTCCATCCAAGAAACAATGTGTATGGAACTGAGTCAGTTTTAAGGGAAATCAGAAATCTGAACTGAAAAATCTTCACAAAACCATTCACCACACCCAACTGCACAGATATTAAAATATTGTTCTGGAGCACCTTCCCTTGATGATTTGGAACTTAAGCCAGCTTTGAGCTTCTTTAGTCTGGATTCTTCACATGCTAGTAATCCTGCACCAGAAGGAGTTTTAGCTTCAGATCACCAGATTCCTTGGAAAAGAGAGAACTTTTAGCTCGTCCATAGTCCTTAAAGTAGTGGGTTCTGTTTAGCTAAAGAGCATCCTTCCCTCTCATTTGTCAACATCAAAAGGCTGCTGCTGCCACCATATCATGTTCATCATGTACATTCCCATTCAGGCTTTTTCATAATCTCTAGTCTCTACCATATGTTCCTTAGAGTAGTACGTTTTCTCTCTAATAAAAAGAGAGAGGGGATCCCAGAAAAAAAAAGAGACGATTGCCGATTTCTATCTGGCAAATTTTGTATTGCGGGATTAGCATTCTAGGAGATAGGTCTCAATTAGACGATTCCAAATCCACTATTTAATGCAAAATGGAGGGCCAGAATCCATTCTGAATATACGTTTGGATGATTGTAGAATGCGAGTTTTGAAATACCATTTCCAATACCAATATTTCAAATCGTTGGGTCACACAAAATCATCCATGTAATAGCATTTTTTTGTAGCAACAAAGAGAGGAAAAGCATGGGCAGTGCAAGAGAGGTGATTCATGAATTCTAGTATTTCCACACAAGGAATTCTGATATTTAATGGATAATGAGGTTCTTTCACAAAGTCTGTTTTTTCTTGTTAAGAGAATGTGAGAGAATGCTCAGCAAGCGAATATAGGAGAGTGTGGGGATTTGTAATGGAGGAAAATGAGATGTTTGGGTGTGCATAGAAGACGAAAAATAAATAAATTGAGTGGGACTCAACCCTTTTGAAGCTTTAGTACACTCTCTTACAAAATCGGACCTAGCATACTTGAGAAAATAATAGAGTATTGGAAAGGTGAAAATTTAAAGGAATATATTCTCCAAACAACCAAACACTTAGAAAATCCAACAAAAATGAAGAAGAAAAGTGATCTCCATACTTTCATAAAAACTCTTTAAGTAGTTTTCTTTTTAAGAGAATGAGTGCATGAAGTAAAGTGAAAGTTCAGTTTCTTTCCCACTATAGTGACTCTCCAGTGCTCTTCTGTAGGAATGCTTTTTCCCTGGAATTCTCAAATTCCTGACACACTAACATTCTCCCAATTAAGATTATAATAAAGTCTCACCATCTTCTGTAAGATTTCCTATTAGGTGGGCTAGCATAGTCAAAGATTTGTTTCCAAAATTGATTTAGTGGTGTTGACTAAAGATGGAGTAAGCAGAAAGAATCCAATATTATTGGTAAGTGATCTCTATAGATATATTGGATTCTATTAGCACACCTTAATAGTATGAAATATTTATTACTATGTGTGGACCTAAGGTATTGTTTTCCTTAATGGGGAGGAAACCCTAATTTTATTGCAGGGTTGGTCCCTACCCTCACCCCTATATATAGTTATCACTGACCCATTAAGTGATGCTAACGACCAAAAGCAAAAGGGAAAGAGGGTAGATCAGACCAACATTGATCGTGTTGTACGAGGAGCATACAAGAAGACATTGAGGAGTTCTTATTCTTGACCATGGATTCAGGTATGCCTAAAACGTGTTTTTGTAGTATTTGTCGTGCATGCTTATCGATCTTCATGAATCGTTCCGCGTTTATTTTTCTTTCAATGGTATCAGAGCCTCGTTCATGAAAAATCGATCAACTGTACCACCAGTAATAAAAATCAATTTTTCTCCTCGAATAGTTTTATTTTGAAGAAACGAGAAAAGTAATATATTATATATTATTACTGAAAGGCAAAACTTGCAAAGTTAAATTAAAAAAAAAAAAAAAAAAAAAATTGAAAGCTCTCACTCTCCCACTAGTGAGGTCGGAATGTCGGATCCGCTCATATGTGGGAGAGAGAGAGAAAGAGGGAGAGAGGATATATCGGTCTGGGTTTTGTGAAGACAATTAAGTTTTAAAAAAAAAAAAATCTAGCCGTTGGACGCTCTCACTCTCCCCACTAGCGAGGTCGGGCGACGGCTCTTTGAAGAATGAGAACAGAGAAAAATGAAAGACGGTTAAAATACAAGTGGTTATTTTATTTTTATTTTTATTTTTTTTGAGTTTTATGTTTAAAACTTAAACTTGAATCCATTGGGCCATACCCATGTGTGTTTTGTTGTTTTTTTTTTTTTTTTAAACTTAAAGTTATATATCTAATGGGCTAAGCCCATGTGTTTTATGGTTTAGAAATTTACATCAAACACAGTGGCATGAAGGAGACAGATTTTAAAGAAAGAAAGAAAAAAAAAAAAAGTGACAAAAAAGGGTGAGTACGTTTTTGGTTGTTTAGTAAAAAAAAAAAAAAAAAAAAAATACGGTTCAACTTATTATTATGGTTCAAAGAATTGAACCAAGTGATTTTACTTCATTACCCTTAAGCTTTTAAGTCACAATAATTGGGTTTTATTGGACTTGGGCTGGATCCATATGGTTTGACTTAGTTTTACATTTTATATTTAGAAACTTAATGGGCCAAGCCCATGTCCAGATTTGTTTAAGTGTAATGGGTTTAAAAGCTCATAGGCATTATCTCAAATGGGATGGATTGAACCAACACAATTCAAACCGGCTAAATCAAACCCAATCCAGTGAATCAGTCAATAGGTGAACCAAATTAGATTAGAAATCAAGTTAACACAAACGGATTCGTGATACGGAAGCTATCTCCAAAAGAGAGTATTGTATTACTTTGCGACGAAGAAAGTATTATGTCAAGTTGACTAAAAAAAAAGAAAGGGGGGCTTAAGAAATTGTTGTTTTGTGATGAATTCATAAGAGATAAGATTGTAAGGACAAAGCCTTGTCACCAATTTAACTAGAGTACAACGGTAAGAATTGTATTAATAGATAAATTTTTTGAGAAAAAAAAAAAAGAGTTTGGTCGTGGGTGACGATAGACCCAGACTTGGTTCTATCAATTCATTTTTTTAAAGTAATGGGTTGGGCCTTATTTATTTCATAAAAAAAAAAAAAAAAAGGAGGTTTATTGTTTCATTTAAACTGTTATGGGCTTAGACCCATGGGCATGATCTATTAGTATATATATATATATATATATATATATATATATATATATATATATATATATATCAAATGGGATTTGTAAAGTGGGCTCTCTTACGTTTTAAAATCCCATTCCGTTTAAATTTATGGTTCATACTAAAGTCTTTAAACAGTCATCATTAAGGTATTGTCTTGATTCGAACCAGTTTTGATCCGATTCAAAATGAAATGGTTTATTGACTCTTATGATGGGTATTTATTATGCCACTTGAGAGGACGGAATCTTGTCACACCGAGATTATAAAATCTATAATCCCGTTATATTTCATGAGGATAAAATTTTGTCCTACTACGGTTGATAGATAAATCTAATATTGTCTATGTATTGATTTATTTATATGCGTAAACTTGTTGTTTTGTGATTTTCTTTAACCAACTCCGGTTATTTTGATGGGTTCTTCAATATTATATTGTCTATGACATCTGGTCTATAGTCTATTTATGATAAAGGTAATTTTAATGGAAATGCATTGAAATAAATGAGTCGTTTTATAATGGTGGTCTTCAAATAATGTCCAATGAAGTTTTTCATATTTAAAACAATTATTTTGAGTCCCAAGGCCTTGTGAATAATAAAATACCATTGATTTTCATGATGTCATTTTATTATGTACTTGGGATGTTGTGGATAATTATTTAACTGGTCAAACCAGGGAGGATGTAATTATATATTCTGAAATGTTGTTTATGGTTCGACCAGTGGATGTATGTTCAATATACTGGGTTGAATTTAAAAAAAAAAAAAATGAGACCTATATTTTGTGTTCCATAACTGTTTTGGAACAACTATAGTGTTTTGTCTTTATTCTATAGTGACTTCAGAATTATATTTTTGTTTATGCATGTTTTTGCACTAGTTTATCATTACTATGATATTAAAAAAGTCATTTATGAATGACATAAGCAGAAAATTAATGACATTTTATGTTTGCATGTCATATTTGGAATACTCTATGATGAATAAATATATTGGAGTTAAGTTGGGTGTAAGCTTTCGCACATGTTTAGCTACAAAACGCATTTCTAGGGAACCATGGAAGGGTGATGTGGATTCCACCAAAGTGACGTATCTTGTTCTTTCATGGTTTTCCCTAGGGCAGCATAGTAGGTGACATTTGCCTAAAGATGATGTCACCAAAGTTAAAGAAAATGACAGGAACCTAAGGTTTCGATCCCAAAGGTGAGGGATCGAAAAGTTATTGTTCTTTTCACAGTTAATACAAGAAAATGAGAGGACCATGTATTCTTGTCTTAAAGGATAAGGATACGTTCACTATAACTCTTGAGTGATATAGTCATTACAGTGAATGCACATAAATCTCACCAAGTTAAACTTTGTTATTGGTGTGATCTATTTAAATCATTTTTTGTGAAGATTCTTTGTGGGTAGAGTTGGCATCTTAAAGATTAATATTAATGATGATACCTATACTCATATTTGAGATGTTATGACACAAGATCATCCTACGTTGCTTCTACATGTTGATAGTTTATTAACTATTTTCAGCATAATTTCAATGAAATCGAGTTTTTGAGTCTAATAATTGTATAGACCATAAACAGTTTATGCAAATGGAATCAGAAATCATTTAATTTTGATTTATTGAAATGACTTCTGAAATCTGTTTATACTATTGACTATTTTGGCCCTGTTTATTCAAGCCAACAGTTAGATCTAGTTCTAATATGAACTGATATTGACTCTTATAAATGGTACTTTTATTAGGTCATCTAGTCCTACTCTCTTATATTAGTGGGAGAATAAATTATTATCCTATTGAGGGTGATAGATGTATTATACATGTTTTATTATGTATACTACACTTGTCGTTTCATGAATTTTAAGTCAATCTAGGGTATTTTGATATTTTCTTCGATGTTATATTTATCATCCGTGACATCAGGTTTCGTCACGAGACACATAATTATGAGTTTTGACACTCATTTATGATTCAAAATATCACAAGTGCATTGTTTAAGTAATATTTCTTCGAATTTATATGTCATATTTGTACTTATGATCAAGTTCAATTTTATTGAAAATTCATCGAGATAAAGTAGATATATTGTATTTGAATGATTTAAATGAACTCATTGAAGTTTTGTGGCTTATTGGTATAAAGCCTATGAAGTTGTTTATACTTACTATGGATCTAAGCCAACATTACTTTTATTTATTAAAGACTTATTGTTGTTTTTAGCCTATAAGTTATTCGGTTCATGTGCCCTATTAGCTAATTTTCTTTTGACTTGAAGAAATTATGGGGCTTTATTATTATTGACTTTAAAGTTTATGGGCTAATATTTATGTTGGATATTAAAGTCATTTGGGTTGAAAGTTCATATTTGTATACAACTTTGTATATCTAATGAATTATGGATAAAGTAACATATTTCATGTGTTTTTTTGTTATCATGAATAAATGTTATGAACTTTCATATTTAGCATGTTGTCATTATAGAAAATACCATATTTAGATTTTTATTTATTTATGGTAATGGCTGGAAGTACAAAATTGTCATACTAAGAATGTTCTCACTTTGATAACTGTTAAATTATGGTGTTACCATATTGACTATTAGGGTTAATAATGTGATGCTTTTGTGGGCTTATGTTGAATATTTTATTAATTAAATACTGAAATAGTTCATCTTATTGTTTGCACAAAAAAAAAAAAAAATCTAAACCCACGGGCATTTAGTAGCAATCCAAGTCTATAGGTTTTTATGATTTCAGTGATTGCGCTTCCACTTAGTGGGCTAGTTACTGAGATTGTGAAATTACTATTGACTATAGGTTTTTATAATTTCAGTGATTGCGCTTCCACTTAGTGGGCTAGTTACTGAGATTGTGAAATTACTATTAACTATTCAGGATGGGTTGCAGTCAAAGAGACCATATGGCGAATGATGTGCTCTTGCCACCACAGGTGAGTCTTCATTTGGTCGGTTTCGCTTGATAGTGTGAGGGTGACATTTTGGGCTTCATAGCTTTGGAGGTTCTTGTCTTGCCACCACAGGTGACGGAATCTTCAAAGTGGTGTTGTTTTGAGCGTCTTGCTTTGCATGTGAAAGATTTCACTACGTATTGGGCGATCTTGCCACCACAGGTGTGACCCGATGACGTCGGATCTTTTCCCGGTTTTGTTTTCCTACATTTGTTGAAAACAATACTGGGATAAATCTGATTAATAGCCCAATTAGTCAGATTTAATTATATTGTTGAGAAGTTTAATATGCCTTTTGTTCTTGCATATTGTATATTTTGGTAAATATGTATGATTATATTTGTCAGCTTTGACTTCTCAGCTATTTTCTGTTATAAAAAATTTGAATGGTTCCAATTTTAAGGAATGGAACTAATCCTTTAATATTTCTCTGGCTATTATGATAATAAATTTTAATCTTAATTGATGAGCCTCATAAGCCAGTGGTTGTTAATTATGTTCAAGCTAAGGTTCTTTACGAAAATGGGAGGAATTGAATAGGTTTATCTAAAGATCAGTGGGAGTAAGCTCATGAATCATAAATTTCTGTAGAACTATATTATTACAGATTGTTGACTCTATATCTAAACCATTGAGGATGTTCTGTGACAACTCCGCTGCGGTTTGTTTCTCTCATAACAGTAAAAGTACTTCAAACTCTAAACACATTGACATTAAGTAATTTTTTTTTGTCAGAGAGAAAGTTCAAGAGTCACGATTACAATGGACAGATTATTACGAAAATATAATTGCGATCCTCTTATTGAGGGCTTGACTCAAAAGTCTTTCAAGAGTATGTCACTAATATGGGACTTGTTAGTTCTTTTGATGTATTTTATTAGTGGGAGCTTTGCTCATATATTCAGTTGCATCTGAGTTCAGCATTATTATATTTATGAAACATCATTATTGTTCTCAAGAATATATATGCATTTTATGGCCATTTGTTTATGTGTATACACTTATTTATTTGCCTCCTACAAAAAAATTGAGGTTATATGTGGTGTATTTACCTCATTCGGTATCTGAGGTTCTAGTCAATACACACACATTCAGTCGCTAGCAAAGCCTCGTTTGATTGAGGTCTAGTGCTAGTGTTGTGGGACATCCGGACCCAGTCCCAATGAGCTTCTTTGATTGAAGCTTGAGCGTTTGGGAGACGCTTGTAGTTAATGAGACCTTTGGTATCTGTCTCATAGGGCTCATTTGGTTTTCGAGCCAGGACCAATTTGGAAATAGACATGATGATCACTATTGCATGTTATTTCTATACCACACTTTCATACTGTTCAGCCCAAGTCGGTGATGTTATGAGCACTTTGACGTGTGTGTGGTCTCATATCGCTTTAGATGTGATGATCAATACGGTTGGGTGTTTTTAATTCTCATTCGGACTAAAGCATTTGGTTTAAGGTGCACTCCATTCGACACTGTTTTGTTTGTGGTCACATTCAGTTTATCTAAACCGGAGGGTCGTTTTAAATAAATTTTAAAATCTAAAACTCGTGACATATGCTGCCCAAGTGGGAGATTGTAAGATTTCCTATTAGGTGGGCTAGCATAGTCAAAGATTTGTTTCCAAAACCGATTTAGTGGTGTTGACTAAAGATGGAGTAAGCAGAAAGAATCCAATATTATTGGTAAGTGATCTCTATAGAGATATTGGATTCTATTAGCACAGCTTAATAGTATGAAAAATTTATTACTATGTGTGGACCTAAGGTATTGTTTTCCTTAATGGGGAGGAAACCCTAATTTTATTGCAGGGTTGGTCCCTACCCTCATCCCTATATATAGTTATCACTGACCCATTAAGTGATGCTAACGACCAAAAGCAAAAGGGAAAGAGGGTAGATCAGACCAACATTGATCGTGTTGTACGAGGAGCATACAAGAAGACATTGAGGAGTTCTTATTCTTCAGCCATGGATTCAGGTATGCCTAAAACGTGTTTTTGTAGTATTTGTCGTGCATGCTTATCGATCTTCATGAATCGTTCCGTATTTATTTTCTATCATCTTCATCTTGGTTGTATTCTGAGAGAATATGTGAAATCTTAAAAAGGTGTGGGTCCTACTCCTACCCCACATTTCCCATTTTCCTGCCCTTAGTTGAAGCACAACTCTAAGCATTCTTAGTAATGTAACTCATTATTACCTTTTCTTTCGCTTCCCTTCTTTCTCCATGCACACTTTCACTTACCTTCACACTCTAATGCTATCCTACGCAGCCAACAAAGCCTATAAGATAACGGAACTGGTTAAATGGGCAACCTGCACAGCACTGCCCTGGTTTGTAAGGTCCATTTTATGGGAAAATGGAGGGCTCTGGCAGGATAAAACTCGGTTTTTTTAATAAAGGGCCTTGGGTATTTATAACCAACATTGCTGCCTTTGGTTTCTGTCTTTCCTTCCTTGTCAGTTCCTCCAATTTCACCTCTTAACCATGTGCACCTAGTTTCACTTTCTGTTAAGGTTAGAACCAACAGTTCAGTAGGATTAGCCAAAATGGGACGCATACTATTCCTAGTTTTCTAGTGTTTCTATTGATCTTTACACTACAACCCATAGAGGCAACTGAATTTTTTTTTTTTTTTTTTTTTTGGGGGGGTGGGGTGGCGGTGTGGGGAAGGACCTTTAAACCTCATTTATAGTGGATAAAGATTTATACTCGAGAAACATGTTTGGCATGCATGGAAAATAACATCTCGCACTGAGCTGTCAAAAAGGGGTCATCTCTGGTTCAATCTTGATTCAATCCAAGACAGAGTTCATAATATCTCTAGTTTTCAGTCATTGAATCTTTACAGCATAACCAATTAATCAAATGAAAAGGGTGCTTAAAACTCATTTATTAATGGGATACCCATCTATACTCTAGTCAGATTTTGGCAAGTATAGAAAATATTTCCACAGAATCTCTACATGCAAACTGTGCTTGGAACCATACTTCAAAAGGGGTCATCTGATTTGATTTTAGTCCAATCCAGTTACACCTCAATAGGACAAAAAATGGGGAAAAGAAGGGCTGTAAATAGGTTAAAAAAATAAAATAAAAATGGATACAGGTATATCTGCATCCAAATCTGTTTAAATATTGAAATATTGTATATCAAATTAAAAATAAAAATGGCAGAAAATACAAAAAATAAAATCAATGCTTAAGGCACACATGATTATTTTATGGTAACATTTGTACTTATAATTGAGGATACCGTAATCCCCAAAAATTATAATAATCTTTAAATATAAAATTTTATGACTTGGCAAAATTAGTTGTTAGATCAAACACCAAGAAATACGAAAATAAATAGACAAAAGATCCGCATGACACAGAGATTTAATGAGGTTCACACACCAGGGTGGTGTGCTACGTCCTCGGCGAAGAAGAAGATGTTTCACAATGCAGAAGAGATTACACCCAAGCAACGGTGAGAATACTTGCCCACAAAATACAATGACTTTCTCAACAAGCAACAGTACATTATATATACTCCAAGTCGTGAGTCGACCCATCGGGTCGCGGTCGATCCATAATAGCCCCTGCACCCCCATACGAGATCAGTGATGGGCTCTGGGCTTGGGCCTATTAGCCAACCCCTCTACTTCCATTGTAGATCGCAGAAAACTTCTCATTCGGGTCGCCACCAAATATGTCGGAGTGGGTCAATCTTCAAAACAGGTCAAGAATTCGAGACAAACTTAACATTAGCCATATTACAAAGCTCTCATATCTTATTAGAAATTGTAGAAGACTCTCAAATCCTATTAGAAATTATAGAAGGGTACAAATGTGCAATCAAATATATGCTTATCCATATCCTAATAATCAAATTGGATATATATGGAAATCCTGCCATTCAACAGCCGTTGGAAAATCATGGTATGACTCCTTGGCCTTTTTCCTCCACCTCTGACCACCTGGACAAAAGCTGGGTTTGCCTTGAATTATTTGCTCCGATACTGGGTCTAGTTCAACGCAGTCAATTGGCCGGTCCACCTTCGGCTTATGTTCAAAGAATCAAAATAATGTTTCTTATGTATAATGTATATCCAAATATCTAGGGATCAAAATCTTCTGTTTTTCTCATCCCTGTTTTTCCTTGTTTTGCTACCTGCAGAACACAACACGTGGACAACAGAGGATCCAACAGTCAAGGTTGGGTGAGGATTATTACATCCGGTGCGTTAGTCTTAAAGTTGTCCACGTGTCGTGTTCTGCAGGTAGCAAAACAAGGAAAAACAGGGATGAGAAAAACAGAAGATTATTTTCCAATATCTGGAGGGTAACCTTATCAAACAGTAATCATTGCAGTCACATCCCTAACAAAATAAAATCATTATAATCCCATTGTTGGTAACAAAAGGATTTCTTTCAACCAAATCAGAATGATTCATAGTTGGACGTCCCAGACTGACCACGTCTCTTAGTTTTTCCCTCTCTCTACACTGCCACCGGAAGCAACTAATAAATTAATAATGAGCGAATTCTTCTGATTCTAACAATTTTGAGACCGAAAACCAAACACTCAATCAGAGATTCCAATCAGTTCCTTTCAATTTCCCTTCCAACCTCTATTTCTAAACCCAGAACAGAGCCTACTTAGAAAGGTTTAGACATGCATACAATTCAACTCAAAATTCAGAATAGATAAAGGGAAAAGGAAAAGGGAAGAAGGGCTCACAGGGGAAGAGACGGATTTGTAACGGAGATTGGAATCAGAGGGAAGCCAGTTACCGGGTGGATCAGAAGGATAAAGAATCCCACAGCAAGGCACTGAGTTAAAGCCCTTGGTTTTGGAGGAGGATCGATGTCTGGATGAATCACTGCCGGAGAAGGCATCTGATTAGATGCATCAGGCTGTGCAGCGACAGGTCTTCTTTGCATTCCAACAGTCGAAGGTCTGGAGAAGAGAGAAGAAGAAGACATGTTTGGGAACTGAAAACGGCTTCCATACTCTCAGGAACCATACACCTTCGGCCATCGACGAATATAAAAATGAAGGTAACTGCACGGTGTAAGCCATTTTCATGCTTTTAAGCATGTGTGGATTGGTGTTTTCCTCATACCAACAAAAACAAGGATTGGTGTTTTCCGCTTTGTTATGAAGGAAAGTCAACTTTCCAAGAAAAAAAAGGTAAATTACTCGGACCTCCCCTCTCTTATGTCTGAAACTCAAGCTCTTACCCTTGATTGGGAGAAATTACTCGGACCTCCTTAACTCTTGCAAATGCACGTGGCTGAGAAAGAGAAAGATGTATTTTAATCATATATGATATTTATTGAAGCAATTAGTAATTTAAGATGATTATTAAATTTCAAATAATGATAGACAATTACAACATATTTTTAGACAATTAATGGTAAGAGAGATGCCTCTCTTTAGTGAAATGTCTCTCTGTCTCCCTCTAAGAGATTTAGTTATAAGCTATCGAGGATGAGTTCTTTAGTTTAAGAACCTTGAATGTGGATGAAAACAATCTTGGAGTCTCTGGAGAGGGAATGACATTGACGCCCTTTCTTTTTAAGCTCTTTCTATAGCCTTCGTTACAACTAAAGAAATCGGGAATTCAGAAGCTTGTTAACGATAATGCAATCACAATCACCAATTTCATCATTGTGTAATCAAAAATGATTTTCTTATAAGGTTAATGTAATGCTTTCATGTAAAAGAGCATATCACAAAAATAGAAAATCAATTGAACATAATTGAAAGACCTGTAGAACATATTAATTCTTGGTATTAATGGTTTGCTTGATAGTCTCAACTCTTTCTTTCGTAGATTTTTTTACTTGGCAATTTGGGGTCACTTTGTTACAGATATCCAATGCTAAAGAGATCCCTTTTTAGCCATTTCTTTTTTCAGACAGATCTAGAGGCAATCACATGCATCCAGTAGAAAAAGTTTGTCCATTAGAAATTATTAGAGCATCTAATGTAAGTCCTTTGTGCTCAATTGAATCTCCAATTAAGCGGTGGCTGTTGGGAACTTAGGACTCAAAGAGAAGTAAGAGTTGGTCGGATTGCATGAAAATAAAATAAGGGATAGAATTGGAGATATCTCTGAATCTGAGATCCAACCAATTCTAAAATGAAACCTGAGTAATTGCAACCCTCAAATACTCAAAATATATAATTTAACAGCATCCATAAACCAAATTGATACTATAGTCACTATTACTTTTTTAAAACCAAAACCCCGCTAATCCCATATAAGAAACAGAACTCACGAGAATCACATTATTGAAAGAATTTCTCAACATCTGCAAAAGAAAAACAACAACATAAACATCAAAACCTACGAAGCAAAAAATCCTCAAAATAAGAATGAGAGAAGCAACGAAGCAAAATCCAACAAGTGGTGAGAACCTTGATTGTCCCAGCGTGCCTTCATCTGAAATCCTTAAAGACTTCTTCAACCGATCGAGGATTATGAAGCCCTGAGGTTCTTTCATACCTAAGACAAGTTAGAGAGTTAACCCAACATTAGATACGATAAACCCATAAATGAACGAAGAAAATCGAACATTTAAAAAGTATGGATTAAAAACAAAATTTGAGATTTAAAATATATATATATATATATTTTAGAAGATAATAAGTGCATTATAGGATCAAGGAGCGAAGATGAATACCTTAAATTAAATCATTGGATAGGAAAAGAAAAAGCTAAAGAACTGTATAAGAAACCTTACAATAGCTTACTTGGAGCCAAAGAAATAACAGAGAAAGGGAGCTCTTGGAGCTCTCTTAGAGTAGATTGTGGGCTTTGGGAGAGAAGACCAAAGATGAGACACAACTCTCTAATTTTGTTACCTAATAAAGGGGAGAGAAGAGGGAAGATTTGATTTACTAATAAATAAGATAAGAGACGTAATAAATACATGGGGGGGAGAGAGATTCTATTTCCTAATGAAGAAGAGGGAAGAGTTTCTTTACTAATAAATAGGATAAGAGAAAGATTGGGAACGTGTATGTGAGAGAGAGAGAGAAATAACAGACGTTGGGTAGAGATAGGAATGTGTGTGAGAGAGAAAAAAAGAGATTTCTGGTTTTGCTTTTTGATGGGTAGGGATAGGAACGTGTGTGAGAGAGAGAAAAAAAGATTTTTGATTTTGCTTTCTAATAAAGGGGAGAGAAGAGAGAAGATTTTATTTACTAATAAATAAAATAAGAAACGTATCAAAAAATTAATAAATACAAAGGGGGAGAGAGATTCTATTTCCTAATGAAGGAGAGGGAAGCCTTTTTTTATTAATAAATAGGATAAGAGAAAGATTGAGTGCAAATATTCTGAGCTATTGTTGTAAGAGACAAAAAATTGAGAAATCCTAAGATATTGTAGTTAATTTTTTTGTCTTCTCTGTGGTATATATAAGAAAGGATTCCATGCAGTAAAAACCTTTAAAGTCGATGAAAGATCATTGAAATATACCGTTTTTATGCAATAAATTTCTCCATAATTTTGTGCCTATTTTTTATCCTTTCAATATGTAATAATTATAATTAATGTTAGAGAGAGTGAGCGAGAGAAAGAAAATTATAGAGAGAAAATATCCCTTTCCTCCACATTTAGATTTTGTAAGGGATGGAATGAGAGATTTTATGAGCGATTTTTTTGTTTTGATGGTATATCTCTCTCTATATTTTCCTTTTTAATATTTCCATAATTATTTATAATTCTCTCTGTGGAGAATCTCCCTCCATTGTGCTTCACAATTTTTTTTTTCAAATAGAGAGAGAGGGAGATTTAAGGAGGAATATCATATGCCTTTTTTTTAGTCATTTTTAATATTTAATTAATTAATAATTATAATTAATTATTACTCTCTCCTTTCTCCTACACATTTAGAGAGAGAGAGAGAGAGAGAGAGAGAGATAGAGAATTATGGAGAGTTTATTATTATTAATTTTTTTTTGGTATATCTCTCTCCATAATTTTTTATTCCATCCCCATTCTCCATAATTCTCTCTATTTCTCTCTCCTCTCTCCCCCTTTCTCCTCCACGTTTAGAGAAAGAGAGAGAGAGTAAGAATTATATAGTTTATTATTATTATTTGTTTCATCTTCCATTTTGAGGGGTGAGAGGATGAGTGGGTTTAGGGTTTATAATTATGTCTTTTTAATACTTAATAATAATAATTATAATTATAATTATATGCCTTTTTAATACTCCACTCTCCCCCTTTCTCTTCCACATTTAGAGAGGGAGAGAGTGAGAATTATAGAGTTTATTATTATTATTTGATTTATCTTTCATTTTTAGGGGTGAAAGGATGAGTGGATTTAGGGTTTATAATTATATGTCTTTCTAATACTTAATAATTATAATTATATGCCTTTTTAATACTCCACTCTCTCCCTTTCTCCTCCACGTTTAGAGAGAGAGAGAGAGAGAGAGAGAATTATAGAGAGTTTATTATGATATTTGTTTCATATTCCATTTTGAGGGGTTTTTGGTCATTTGGGGATTTTTTCCGATGTTTTTTGGCCATTTGGGAATTTTTTTGGTAGATGAAAATGGTTTTTTTGTCATTTTCAAAAAGTATACCAAAGACAGGGAGTACATACTTATATATTGTAGTATGATATTCGATTTTGAGGGGTTTTTGGTCATTTGGGGATTTTTTCCAGTGTTTTTTGGCCATTTTGGAAATTTTTTTGATAGATGTAAATGGTTTTTTTGTCATTTTGAAAAAGTATACCAAAGACAGGGAGTACGTACTTTTATATAGTAGTATGATATGATATATATATATATAAGCCCACTTTGCTAGCTGAGTGCTATTAATTGCTTTTACTTCTCCTTTGATCGCTGAATCCATTGCCCTTCGTTTGGCTGTGTGTAGAGTTGTCGTTGAAGATTGACCCTTTGTTATCTTTGAAAGCGATTCTCAATAGTTGATCGACTCTATTAGCTTAAAGAGCTTCAATGCTGAAATTTGCTTAGTTGTGGACGACATCATCCATCTCTCTTCTTCTTTTGTGGAGTGCATCTTCCATTTCAGCTATCATAGAACAAATCATGTTGCTCACTCCCTCTTCCGCAAGGCTCTCTTTTCTCCTATTTTAATTGAGTTCTCTTGTAATAACCCTTGGCTTAACTCTGTTTTTCTCAGGGAGGTTTCCTCTGTAACTGATTTCTTCTTTGAGGATTTAAATTTGAATGAATGATGTTCTTTCTATAAGAAGAAGAAAAAAAAAATGGCATCATCGGGGCATAAAATTGTAATTCACAAAAATTCCCTTAAGGAGAGGTGCAAGATACAATGATGGCATGGCAATCTCACTTCCTTATAAAGGGTCGAGCATTTTATTGGTGAGACCCAACACAATCGATGATCGTGATCCAAACCAAACCCTATTGTTCTTGAAGGTGGGGAAGGTTTCCCTTTCAAAGTCATCAAATTTATTAGGTATGATATGATTTTACATCAAAACCACAAGTATTTTAATTTCCTCCAGGCAATCAAACAACAAAGAATAGTAATCCATACATAATCATTTGAGATAAGTTTAAACCCAAAATTGGCTATGGTATGAACCATTTGTTTATTAATCTGGGGATGTACATACGTAGTTGATGTCCACATTTGAATTTCTTGAAATGATTTCGTTAATGAGTCCTGAATAGAGTATAGTTTAAACCTCTAGTGTGGAAGAGATGTGCTTGTTAATGAACACTAGGATAGCCTAGTGGTGGTAGCTTCGGCTTGTGGAGCCGGCACCCAGGGGAGGAGGTTGGGATCGAACCTTATCATATGCATTGTGTGAGTGTGTGAGTGTTTTTTCTTATTTATTCTGTACCCACCCGTGGGTTGCCCAGATAGTTAAAGAGAACTGGGGATTGTGTGGATTAGGTGCACGGTCTCAAGTTCGATTTCCTATTTGTGCATCTACAATCTAAGTGGAGATCATGGCGGTGGGTTGCTGTGTAATATTCCGCTTCTTAAACCCGGTCTGATTTCGTGGTTGAACCGGTTTAACTATGCAGGAACCGAGCCAGAGGATATTAGAGCGGGTTCCTTGTGGGCTATGATGGCACGGGTGACCTTAAACACCAGCTGGCCCGACAAGTCCGAGCCAGTGCCAGAAGAGACGGGAGTGCCCAAACCATGTACGTGCACCTACCATAAGGCTATGTATGGATAAAACAGTATTATATCTGTATTTTAAAGATATATGTATGCTACAATGTATGCCGGGTGGGGTTGAGCCGAGGTCCGAGCCAGTTAAAATCCCAAGTTTTGACTCTGGATGGGTATGTCGTGGGTACACCCACCCACCGAGTGACTCCATCCACACTATTCACTTAAGTAGGAATAGTATATAAAGCTTTATGACTTATTTTCTTTCCATTTATTACCCTCGACGCTTGGTGAGAAAAGTAAAGAGGAGAGAGAAAAAAAAGGGGAAGAAGAAAGGAAGAGGAAGAAAGGAAGGATTTTAGTGGCGCCAAGCTCGATCTTGCCATTCCGGTGCCGGAGAGCAATCTTCAACTCGAGATCTACAGTTGGAGGTAAGAAAAGTGGGATTTCATGAACATTAACTGACTCACGCTTTAAACCCTTGATTCGAGTATGGTTTCTTAAGATCTTGTAAACACCCTTGGAAATGATGAATCTAAGGTTTAATAGATGATTTATGTGTGATCTTGAAGGATTTGAAGAGATATTGACAAGGAGAAGGAGCATTGTGAGTTGGAAGTGATTTGGAGGGTTTGAAGTCATTCTTGAGCAAAGAAGGTAAGATGGTTCCCTCACTTGAATCTAACTTAGATCTAAGCTAGAACCATCCTGAGGACTTTAAAGGTGTGAAGAATGGGTTGAGAAAAGCCCCATTTGGATCCCCAAGGAATGGAGGAAGTTGAGAAGAACGGGTTTTCGCAAAACGGGGGTGCAACCATGGTCCCTACCCACCGAGACACCCACCGAGAGGACCAGGGGTTCTGCAACCGGGTAGGACCATGGTCCTACCGGCGGTCCATACCCGGTCCCAAACCGGGGTAGGACCGTGGGTAGACAACCCACCGAGACACCCACCGAGTGGCGAATGTGATTCTTAGGTCCGATCGAGCCCAAATCGGACGTGGACCTTCTTTCGACGCTCTAAACACGATTTTGACGTCGAATTTCATTAATTTTGATTCTAAAATGGTGAAGTACTAACCCCTCTCAATTATGTTAGGTTCACCAAATCATACCCGATTCGCCCGGATCTCGCCTGCATCGAGGGAATCCTTGTACGCTACAAGTAAGTGGAGAGAGACGTTGGCCTTGTTTGAGGCATTTTTTGGCATTCATATAACTATATCTAATTTAGTCATGTCATCATGAATATGCTATATAGATTAGTCATTTCACCCATTGATGTGCATTTATGCTATGTTTACTTTTCAAATGCAAATTGAATGAGATGTTATATGTTGAATGTGGACATCATGATGCATAATGCATTGGTAGACTAGATGCGTGGTCGGCTTGGAAACGAATGCATTGGTGGCCCGTGGTATGGGACACGGAGGCACTATGCAATCAGATTACATATAGGAGCATGCGGTATTAGGATTCTCACTATCCTGCTACGACCCTTCCCAACAGGGTTGAGGTGTTGGGTTGCCATTTGGGGGAAGCAGGGTGTTGTCGGACATCGTGGGGTTAGGGCATTACGCCTGCAGTCATGTAGGACAATCGGCAACCCCGGTGGTATTTCAAGAGGGCCAATCGTATCGCTTTTAAATTGCGGAGTCAAGACTGCCATTTAATTTATTTACATTTGCTGAGAGCCGTGGACGGCATTGTCTTTATTTTTCCAAGTACTCACGGTGGGCCTTCTCCAACAGCCCTATGGGCGATCAGGAGGGAGTTCGCCTGCACTGAGTATACGCAGACTGTGGTTGTAGTAGCACTAAAACCAAAGACTTAGTAATGTTGATTAGGTGTATGTGATTTAAATGACTTGCATGGCATGTAGTGCATATGATGTGTTGTGATGTGTGGATCTGTGTGTGGTCCACCTCTCTACTTCATCGAGCTAGTGAGCTCATCCCACGGTGCACCCCTTTTTAGATGATTTTCAGTCATGCATCCGAGGAGCATGGGTGGGTCCCACAATGAGTATCCCGAGGAGGACCGTGGACCTCGAGGAGTTTGAGCACGGCGAGATCAAGGCGTGAGAGCTGTGGTCATGAACGTTCGAGGCGATGAGCTCCATTTGATACCGAGCCGAGTGTACTGATGATTTTGATGATTTCTGATATACTTGATATTTGAACTTTATTCTTTTGTGTATATATTATGCCTTCGCCCAAATGTATATAATTATGGTATCATCATTTGGGTATCAAGTATATGGGAATTATTTACAGTGAAACTTAGTCTTCCGATCCGATGAATTGATGTTAGTGTGTGTTCGTGGTGGAATACAGATCGATGATCTGGCAGTTTGGGTTAACCGGTGTTAACTCGGTCACCGCTCCGGTTCAGGGTGAACGGGGTGTGACATGCTGTGCTAGTCTCCCCGAGGATTAGTCGAGGTGCGTGTAAGTTGGCCTGGACACCTTGTGTAGGTATCATGGACCTCCGTCGGGATCGCGATATGGCGCGAAGCGCATGTACACACGCTAGGGTTAGACCCTAATGAGATGAGATAGTATCCCCTGGTCATCAGATGCTAAGGGGGGGATACACGTTATGGGTAAAAGGGAGTCGCCACCTAGAAAGGGTCTAGGACCCATAAATGTTTCCCCCAATCAAGGGAGAGAGACTAATGACTCTGATGGATAAGGCTAATCTGCACCAAGATTCTGGACAAGTGTCAAGTGATAGACTGGGAAGGTGTTAGGCACCAAGTCTGCCCGACCCTAAGGCCGGTCTCCTTTTATTTGACCAAAGTTTGTTTGTACCCTACTAACTAGTCTTAAATCTAGATCACTGAAAACTCTAAACTATGTATCTGAGCATGACATGTGAAAACCCTAAACCAAGTGTCTAAATTATGCTAGCTAGGTTATGATGCAAATAATGAAATGATTAAACTAATAAAAAAATAAAAATAAAACTTAAATTAAACTAACTCAATTAATTGAACCTAACCTAGATGGATGATTAATGAATTTATGAAATCCTAAATTGAATTAATTAAAATGATTAATCCTAATCCCTAGTAATTTGTGAAATAAATTATTGCAATCCTACTTAATCTAATTGGTAAAAAGATTTATAAATTAAATGAGACCTAATTAATTTATAAAAAAATGAAATAGATTAATTACATTAAATGAATGCATTTTTACTAATCTACCTAATCTAGTATAGGAGGATTAAACTAAACTAAAGTTTAATTAAATTAATTATGAAACCTAATTGCACTAATTATGTTTACCTTAAGCTAATCTAAGTTGAGTTAAACATTTTTTAAAATCCTAGTTAAGCTAATGAGAAGAGAATCTTTTAACTAATTAATCTAGTTAATTATCCTATATTAAATAACTAATTAGTTGACTGATTAAAATAAACAAACCACTAGAGGGGAAAGGATTGGTAATTACACAAGTTTACTAAATTGAATTGAATGAAGAAACCAAATGCAGTGATTAAAAAAAACTAAATTAACAAACCACAATTGAATAAACAACAATTGAAATGACTAATTAAGTTAACTACGTTACTTTAATCAATCTAGATTAGTACTATATTAATGTGAGTGAGGGTTGGAGTACAAAATATATGAGATAGTAGGAAAACCTAGATCCCCAATATGCACCTAATGCTACGAGCCGGTTTGAGGGGGGCCAGCCACGCCCTTGCTAACATATGCCCTAGACTACGTCACATACATTATTTAGAGGGAAATAAAATGAAATCATGTGATTTTAAATTTTAAAATTAGGGGAATCCCAACCCTAAGTTCTAGGACTAGATACATTACAGACCTGAAATCAAACCAAAATAGATAAAAAAAAGGGGGGGGGGGAAGATTCCACATAGAAAACATAAATGAAATAACAGGTTGTGGGTATTACAAACATGGACTATCCAATCAGAAAATTAAAGAAATAACAGAAAACAAGAAAATAAAATAAGAAGAAAGGTGAGTTGCAGGTTATTAGTTGTAGTAGTAGGGAAGAAGAGGAGAAAAAGAAGAAGAAGAAGAAAAATAATAAGAAAGGAGGAGAAAGGTGAGTTGCAGGTTATTAGTTGCAGCATGAGGGAAGAAGAAGAGAAAAAGATGAAGGTGGGAGTGGTTTTCTGCTACAGGGAAGAAGAAGGAAAGGAAGAAGAGCTGGGGGAAGTGGGTTCGGTCGCTGCAGATTTTGGAGGAAGGAAAGAAAAAGAAGATGAGAAGATGGAAAGGAAGAAGAGAGGGTCGACTGTTGTTGTTTAAGGGTTGCAGCAGCAGGAAGAAAAAAAGAAAGGGAAAAGGAGAAGAAAAAGAAGAAAAAGAAGAAGAAGAAGAGAGGTGCAGGTTCTTTTAGCTTCTGATTTATTAATCGATTCATTTAGATTTAATTAAGTTCAATCAATTTCAATTAGGTTTGATGTGTTTTATTAAATGTGAATTCCAGTTCAATTAGGTTTATTTTGTTTTAATTGGGTTCAACATAGTTTGATTTAGGTCGTTGGGTCCAACCGTTGATTTTTGCTAATCCGTTTTTTTTCTTTTTTTAATTTGGTTTGTTTTCTATTACTATTATATCTTGGTTTAATGAATCAATTTTATTTGTGGCTTAATATGTTTACATCACTAGGTTCGATTTGATTTAGTTTTCCTTTTATTGTTTTTTTTTTTTTTGGACCATTAGATCAGAATCCTACATGTAACCTAATCCCACTGTTTCTTCTTCTTCCTCCATTAATGAGATTATTTCCACTACTTCTTTACAAGACCAAATATAAAGCCGCTGTAGTTGTTGAAGCCTCTGCACCATAGCTAGTGAGAATATGAATTTCAATCTTAAATGCATCACTTTTATCTCCTCTAGGTTCAATGGGAGGCTTAAATTAGGTGAAACAACGCCCTCATACCATATGGTCCTTAGAGAACGAAGGGATGATAATTTCAATTGTTTCAGTTTCGGCAATAATATTGCAGCCTCTGCCTGCCCTTCATCAAGTAGTAGTTGTAGTCCCTTGGACTCCAATACCTCAGTCGCCCCATTGCAATCACTTACCTCGAGGTCTTCTAAATTTTGTAGCTTTGCCAGAAGATCAGAGGGTATGATACTAATTAGAGCATGACATCCATGCACTCGTAGGAATCTTAGGTTGTTGAAGCATCCACTTGGAAGAGACGACCCAGGGTTGCACATTATTATTGCCTTCAATTTATGTGAGGCCCACAAGTCAAGCTTTTCCAAACGGCCAAATGTGACTTGTGGAATAGTAGTAGTAGTACTCAAAAGATATTCCATATCATCACATTGCCCAACACACAGAACCCGCAATTTATTCAAAACCTTCGCACCAAGGCTGCTTACAGCATCACCACGACACGCTCTCAGTTCTAACCCTTCAGTTCGTCCCAACAACAACAAAAGTGGATTATTATTATTAGGGATGATGGCTTCACAAATGACCACCCCAGTGGCACATGCCCTGATTTCACACCATATAGAATTCCAATCCATGTTTCCCAAAATTATTGAGAAGTGTGTGAGGTTTTCCCAGCAGCGAAATGGGATATTATTTGCACCGCCCAAACATTCTATATTCGATA
>CM040965.1:52034962-52075865 GCA_022985045.1 Macadamia tetraphylla | reverse complement strand
CCCCCTTTTTGAGATAAAGAAAGATTCTTGTTTCTTGCTATGCCATGCCACTAGACTCGCCCCAAAAGAATGCACCACCACTAGTGCTCTTCCTATCATCCACCGTCGCCTAATCGATCCGAGAATGTCTGAGTGTAAAACTTCCAATCTTAGGGTACCATAAGCCATACTCCATCGTACTCTAAGATATCTAAAATCCTTTTGATCGCCACTAGATGAGTTTCTTTCGGACTAGCTTGAAATCTAGCGACCAAACACACCGCTTGTAGGATATCGGTCTTGATGCGGTCAAGTATAGCAAGCTTCCAATCATTGACCAGAGAGTCCGATCTATACTAATCGACTCATCACTCGAACTCAACCGCAACCTACTACCATAGGAGTACTTCATCCGTTTGTCGTCCTCCATCATAAATTTCTTCAACATCTCCTTGATGTACTTTGCTTGTGATATGAAGATACCATTCGTTGTTGGTTCACTTGCAAGCCCAAAATATATGATAACTCTCCTAGCATAGACATCTCGAACTCTGCCCATCCGCCTGCAAACTGCTACATACCTCATCATTTTTCCCTCCAAAGATGATATCATCTACATAGACCACCACTACCACTTGCCTTTTGTTCTCTTCATAACATATAGGTTACTATCAACAATGCCCTTCAAGTCCCAACTGATATAAGTAATCGTTTAGTCTGAGTACCAAGCCCTTGGAGCTTGTTTCAAGCCGTAGAGGGCTTTCTTTAGTCTAGACTCATGTTTGGATCATCTCCAATTTGAAAACCATCTCGTTGCTCAATGTACACTTCTTCTTCAAGATTACCGCTTAAGAACGCAGACTTGACATCCATCCGATAAACCTTGAAGCCTTTATAAACAAAATGCTAAGAACATCCGTATAGATTCCAATCTTGCAACCGAGAATGTTTCATCAAAGTCTATCCCCTCTACCTGAGCATAGCCTTTGCACACTAGTCTGGCTTTGTTTCTAACCACCTGACCATCTTCATTCAACTTATTTCTAAAAACCCACTTGGTTCCAATGATGTTTTTATTGGCTGGTCTAGGAACTAACTCCCATGTGTTGTTCTTATCTATTTGATCCAACTCTTCATTCATTGCCTTCACCCAGGTCTCATCTCTAGTTGCTTCCCCAACAGACTTGGGTTCAATTTGAGAAAGTAATGAATATGTAGTAGATTTCATCTTTCTTGTTTGCATTCCTGCTTTAGGATCTCCAATGACTTGATGTGGGGGATGCACTTTTTGCCACTTTTCAAAACTAGGTCCTCCATCTCTTTCCACATCGGTCGGCCTCATGAACACCCAGATCCTCATCATCAATATGATTTTGAACTTCCACAACTTCATCATCTACAGCTTGCATCATCATAAAAGTCCTCGAGTCTCTCACTGGTTCTATCTGCTTAGAATGGGGTACATGTTCATCAATTCTTACATCTGAACTCCTACCACTGCCCAATCTTTTATTATAACATCGGGCCTTACTCTTTGAAGAATACCCCAAGAAAATCCCTTCATCTCTCTCACATCGAATTTTCCGAGGCCCTCCTTCCTTTTGATGAAGCATCCGGAACCAAATACCCTAAGATATTTAATGTGGCTCTCCTTCCATACCATAGCTCGATGGTGTCTTGGATTCATTTGGTCTAAAGAAACACTCTCGGACATGCATCATGAATATATTGCTTCTTCCAAAACCTCCTAGCAACATTGTTTTCAATCAAAATTGTCCTTGCCATCTCTTGAACGGTCCTGTTCTTTCTTTCCACAACCCCATTTTGTTGGGGGTACGGCTGCGAATGTTGAATCCTAATCCCATGCTCATGATGAGTTAGAAAATAAATTCCAAGTAAACTCCTTCCCTTGATCGGATCTCGGGCACTTAATTGTCCTACCGCCATTCTCTACCTTCTTCTTGAAGATCTTGAAACAATCTAAGGCTTTCTTGTCTTTAAGGAACATAACACAAGTCATCCTAGAGTACTCATCTATGAATAGGATAAAGTACCTCTCTCCACCAATTGCCTCTGTTCTCATGGGTCCACAAAGATCTGTATGAATCAAGTCCAATAGTTTACTTGAATAATGCTCTTTTGACTTGTATGTGGCCCTAGTCTGCTTTTCCTTTAAACATGGTGCACAAATATGATTTGTTGGAGACTTGATCTTGGAAGATCTCTAACGCCTTCTTTTGCTCAATTTAGCTAAGTTCTTGAAGTGATATGCCCAATCCTTCTATGCCATAACCAACATTCATCTTCCTGTCTCATCATGCATCTATCTTCATTTGCTTCTAACAGAGTGTATAAGTTTTCTGCAGTTCTTGTCCCTTGTACCACAATCTTTCCATTTTTGATTTTCTTGATTTCACAACCTTCCTTGGTGAACAAAACTTCATTCCCATTGTCACAAATTTGACTTACACTGAGCAAGTTGTACATCAGACCGCTAACATATAGGACATTGTTTGACTTGATCTTTCCTTTGTCCAACTTAACTATGCCTCTGCCTTCTATCTTTGCACCATCATTATTTCCAAACTTGACAGATCCACTCTCGCTTGAATCCGATCGTAAACTTTCCTTTATCACCGTCATGTGAGTGGAGCATCCACGTCAAGAATCCATGGTGACGGCTTGCTGTGAGCTTTGAAGGCTGTTTGAACAATTAATGACTTGCTTCCTGCTTTCTTCTTCTTCTCAACCCATACTGCCTTATTTGCCACAGTAATAGGTTCTCTTTGTCTCTGACCTTGTTTCCATGAAGAATTGTCATTTTGCCTTCTTTTCTCCTGCCTCTGGTGGGGAAGTATGGTCTTGCAATTTTTGGCAATGTGTCCCATCTTGTGACACCTATAACATTCTACACTTTCCTCCGACAATGGAGTAAACCTGTTCTTGCTAGTCAGTGTTGTAGGCTTGGTCTGTCTTTTACAATCTGCCACCCTGTGTCCATAATAGTTACACCCAAAACAGTAACCTTTAAAGCTCGTCGCCAAGAACCTCTTGTCTCCGATAGTCAATTGAAGTAAATCCATCATTGTAAAACATTCGGGCCCTCTGCTTTCTCCTTGACAAACCTCATTGAATTTCTGCGCCTTTGCCTTTAGTCTCCACTACTCGAAGATCCATGTGCCACATATCCAAGGCCATCTTCATATGTAGAGGTCTTTGAAAACTCAAAATCTTATCTAACACATTTTCATTTCCTTTGCTTGATGATGGAGTATCTGCTTCAACTGATTGAATCATAATTTCTTTACCCTTGGATTTTAAGATAGTAATTGAAGGAGATGGTGTAGTTTCTTCTTGTAAATTCATCTTCTGTATCTCTTCCAACTCAGTCTTCAATATCTCCAATTTTCTTCAAGGATAGTGCACTCTTCGCTTGATGATAGATTGACACTCAGCTCATCATTGATCTTAGCCATATCTTCAACTGTAATATTTAATCGACTAATCTGGTTCTCCTTTTCAACAAGCTGAATTTCTAGATCTTTCATTTTCTTCCTCTCTTCCTTGAGATCGTTAGCGTAATGCAAATTTGCTATTAAGTCATCATGAGCTTCTTGTTCTTCCTCTTCCTCGACTCTTCAAGAGTCCGATGTTGCACTCTATCACCAAGTGCCATAATAGTGTCTCGATGACTCATCATCCGACTCATTATAGTCCTCTCGATGACTCCTCTCAAGAAGACTTGCACTTCTTTGATATTAAGTTTTCTTCTTGAAGTTTCTTCTTTAGGAATAAACTTCTTCTTTCCTTTTTGAACTTGCTTTCTTGAGCATCTTCATCCTCAAAGTCACTCAATTTATCATTCTTTGGACACTTGGAAGCAAGTTCCTATTCCATCACAATTGAAACACTTCAAAGGAAGTTTTCCTTTGTATTTACCTCTACCTTTCTTGAGTTTCCTAGCCAAGTAAGCTATTAACTCATCATCGGAGTCTTTTTGTTCACTATCTTCATTGATTTTCAATTTCTTCAAAGCTTTGAAGGCAGCTTCCTTTTCTATGGACTTGGGCTTGACCATCCTCATCTCATAAGCAATCAGAGTTCCATGTAGTTCATCTAATCTCATTGTGTTCAAGTCTTTAGATTCTTCAATGGCGTACACCTTAGGGTTGTACAAGTCGTAAGGATCTCAATATTTTCTTCACCACCACCGCATCCTTTACCTCTTCTCCTAACCCTCTAATAGAATTGATGATTTGCTTACCTTGCTCATAAACCGATCAATGGTCTCTCCCTCGACATTTTCGACTTTCAATAAGTTCCTATGGTGTTGTAGCTTCGCCTCTTTGATTTTATCATCTCCTCATGAACACTCTTTAACTTATCCCATATGTCCTTTGATGTTGTGCAACCGATCACTTTTGCAAACTCATTGCTCACTAGGAGCCTAGAAGTGCATTCACCGCTTTAGCATCGCTTTCACACTTCTTCATCTCGCTTTATCTGTGATGTCTGAGTGGGGGGTTGTAACTGCTCTTCACCGCTAACCAAACTCCATAACCTTGAGACTTTAGGTAAGCCTCCATCCCGATTTTCCGTGGTTATAATTCACCCATCAAAGAAAGGAATCTTTCCATGCATACGATTATCGCATTGATGCCATCTATATCTTCTCAAGATTCGCACCAAACGTAAGCTTCCTCCTTAGGCAACCTCGCCTCGATACCACTTGATGTTCCTCGTGTTGACACCGAGAGGGGTGAATCATGGTTTCAAAAATTTCTTAATTGCAACCCAACAATAACTTCCAATTTTCAAGTTCTAGATTGGCCGGCAATCCGTAATTACCAATCACGCAAACAACGACACGCCCACCTCACACCACAATGTGGTGAGTCTACGACAGTGTCCCACCACTGCACAACACGCACTTCAAATATATGTAGAAAATAAATGCAGACAATAACACCGATATATCGTGGTTCAACTAAAGTGCCTACTCCACTGAGGAATACCCATATAGGGTTTCAGATTTCAATACTCAACTTTTAACCGCTACAACGGTCCAAGAACTTATCCTCGCCTCAACTGAGATGCAACCTGCATAAGGGCAATAACCCCACACCCTAGACAAGCCCCAACTTGCTAGGTTCACAATTTTAAATCAATAAAATAAAATCCCAACCCAATACACCATTGATCTAGAGTTTCTCAACAATAAACACTCTAGAATATAAAATAGGGATTTCGACACGGTTACCTCACTGTAAACCCGCTGATGATTGCTTGCTTGACATATAGAAGAACATGCTCAAACCATCAACATCTCAACCTTTTGGATCTCTCTCTCAAGGTTGCTTCTCTTCCTCTCTCTCTTCTCTTCGTTCTGCTTGTTTTTCTTGGTGCCTTCAAATTTTTTAACGAATCTAGCAATTTTTTAAGGAAAAGCTACAAAACTCCCTCTTATACTCGGTCTCGACTTATCGGACTCTTTTCTTGATTCCGAACGTCACACGCAAAGGAAACTCGTATATCAAAATTCAATTTCAAAATAATGCTTTCACTTCTATTCAATCTCGACTCTAGCTCGCAAAACACTTGAATGCCTGCAAAACACTTAATGCAATGCCCTACATGCATCTATCTTTGAGAGAAATAGCAATTCTATTGTATAGGAGGGTCCCACCTTCTTTTTAGTTTTTCTTTCTTTGACGGAGTGACCCTTTAAGTCTTCTTGGGCATTCATTGCTCACTTACATGAGAAACTCATATCGAATATAATATCTATTTTAACTTAAAAAGATGTTGAGCTGGTCCCACCATTAGTAGTTTGAAATTGAACCAATCCAATGGGTTCCATTTTGAAATTGAACCAATAAAATTGGACCAATCTAATTCAATTGAATTAGACCAATGAACTTGAACCGATCTAATTAAATTAAATTAGACCAAGGAATTGATTGCGGTCCCTTCAATATGACTCCATCACAATACGATTGCCAACAATGACAACAATTGATTCGATTTCCCAACACCATTTAAAAAATTCCCAGAAAAATCCAATGAAGTTACTCCAGACCCTAAAACTTCACCAAAGTTTAGTGGGATTTCTCCCGTGAATAAATTTTTCCCAAGATATAGAAAAGTAACATTAGACCAAAGAGGGAAAGAACCCTGATTGAAACTCAAATCTACAACATCTGCATTGAAAAATTCCAAAGCATTTGGCACCCTCCCTCTGATTTGATTCTGAGAGGGATCCAAAATACTTATCCTCTGTCGAGCACTCAAATTCCTTAAGCTATCTGGTATGGTGTCTGAAATCCCTACATTTGTGAGTATTAAACTGGAGAGGTCAGTCTGAGTTGCAAGCCATGAAGGAAATTTGGGGCCCATTTGGATGTTAGACACACTGAGTTTCTTTTGACTAAAATTTGGAATCCAGTCCCCGCTCACGTCAAAAACCAAAGGCTTATTTAGAGCTTCTCCAATAGATTCAGGAACGGATGCATCCATTTGATTATTGTAGGAAAGGTTCAAAACTCTTAAGGATGGCAATCCTCCAATGGACATCGGAATAGGACCTGTGAATAGAGTTTGAAGGAGGTATAATGATCTCAGAGATGATAAGTTTTCGATAGATGCCGGAATTGGACCTGAGATATATAAAAGTTTCAACTAAGAGAGGTCCTAGCACCCAAAAAAAAAAAAAATTTTAAACTGAAGAGATCCTACAAGGTTATTCCAAGAGAAGGTGAAAGTTTACCTGAAAGTTGAGTTGATGAGAGATCCAATTCTATCAAGGACGACAAGCTTCTGATAGATGATGGAATCAGACTGAAACTCCAGTCAACGGTAAATCTAGTACCTCCAAGCTAATAGAATTGCACATAGACAAACTGTTCACATATTCGGTTATTTCGCCATTAATATTATTGCACTCTGATAGATCTAACCTCTTCAACTTGCAAAGATTACCCAAAGTTCTTGGTATCCTGCCTCCAATGCCTGTACCCGATATTTCAAGGTTGTGAAGAGAATTACTGTTGGCAAAAATATCTGGAATAGTGCCGTTGAGATTATTCCACTTGAGTTTAAGATCAATAAGACTGCTAATCTTAAAAAGCCAGGAAGGAATGGGGCCGTTGAGATTATTCGAGCTGAGATCAAGAACAGCAAGACTGCTAACATTAAAAAGCCAGGGAGGAATTGAGGAGTTAAAGTTGTTGTAGGCAAGTTCAAGGACTAAAAGAGAAGTAAAATTTGCAGATGGAAGAGAGAAAGGGATATTGGAAAGTTGACAGCCGGACAGGTGTAGTTCTGACAAAGAAGGAAGCATAGTTACAGGTCTTATCCAGTCACTTGAAGATTTACCTGTAAATCTCACATAACTCATGTCTAAGTACCTCAAAGAAGAAAGATCAGAAAGCCATTGAAGATTGTTGATGGTTAAATCATAATAACCTAAAGGATGGAGATCAAGATATTGCAATCTAGACAAGTTTCCAAGGTGAGCAGGAATTGTTCCACTGAATGATGCAAGACAGAGATTGAGATACCTCAAGTTCTCAAGTGAACCAATGAACTCTGGAATATGGGTTCCTTGAAAATTGTTGAAGCTGAGGTCCAAGTAATTCAAGTGTTTCAATTTCAGCAATGAAGAACTTATCTTTCCACCCAAAGAGGACTCAATGGCAGCTTCCCACTCAATATGTGTTTCTTCATTGCCATATATATCAAACCCAAGACCAGGGTCTTTGATTAGTACTGGTTGATTTCGTAGGTTGAGTTTGATGACATGACCGGTCACATTGTTGCAGCCCACACCTCTCCATGTGCAGCAATCATCACCGATCCAAGAAGAGAACCGCCCTGAAGTATCAGTTAAACCAGCTGTAAGATGAAACATCAAGAAACACAAATAATAAAGAGACAATAGATCCGTACGACACAGAGATTTAACGAGATTCACACACCAGGGTGGTGTGCTATGTCCTCGGGCGAATAAGAAGATGATTCACTATGCAGAAGAGAGATTACACTCTAGCAGCGGCGAGGAAAAACTCCCCCTGAAACCCTAGCTCGAAAAACCCCAAAATACAATGATTTTCTCAACAAGCGACAGTACATTATATATACTCCAAATTGCGGGTCGACCCATCGGGTCATGGTCGATCCGATCAAACCATACCAAGGGGGCTACGACCCAGACTTATCTGAGATCGTGATGGGTTCCAGCTTGGGCCTATCGCCAACCCTCTGCTTCCATCACAGATCTCAGAAAATTCTCCATTCGGGTCGTCACCAAAATATGTCGAATCAGATCAATCTTCAAAACGGGTCAAGAATTCGAGACAAACTTAACACCAGCTTTGAACTCGATCAGTGCCTGTCTCTCTTCCTCTATGCATCTCACAGAGAGACCAGCAACAATGGTTTCAAGGTATAGATAACCCAAAAGAAGAAGCAAAAGAAGAAACTGATGAATAGATGTAATACAAAAAGCTACACCACCCATGATGGCCTTTTCAAACACAACTAATTCACTCTCAAGTCTGATTGATTGTACCAATTAGTCTGAGGCTCTATTTATAACATCAGAAAAATTCACATTTAGAAAAATAAGTTTCATCTTGAGATAGGAAAATGTTAAACTCACAGGATCTCCTGTGGCCTTTATGTTTCTTTTATCTTTTACTCCTTCCCCGTGCCTACTCCCCATGTGAAACTATTTTCTTGTGGTTAGCAAAACCCATAAACAGATCAGTTGTGTCGTTTGGGCTGATGGGGGGAGAAACCCAAACCAACTACTTCAATAGCACTTACTGTTGGTGTATGATGTCTTGTATTCCGTCGCAGTTTAATCCAGGGAGTACTGGTGCAACATCTAGATGAGGACGGCGGCCGTGGGGTTGCAAGAGGAGCCCCCATAGCGAGGGTAGGGGGCAACCTCGCTCAATTTTTATTTGAGGGCAATTGTAGTTTAATCCGGATTAGGGTTTTTTCGCTATATATTTGTAACGAGGGTTTCTTTCTCGTAATGCAAGCAATACTGAGAGGTGTGAAGACGAGCGCTGTAACCCTATTCTCCATTGATAGTGAAGCAGGATCTCATCTCACCGGGGACGTAGGCAACCTTGTCGAACCTCGTAAAATCGGTGTGCATTGTTTGTTTTGTTTTTTCATTATCTTCTGCATCGTTTTAGGGTTGCATTTCTACACTTATTCGTGCTGTCTTATTAGGACTTCGATTTCCTATGGGAGTCATGGTTCAAATACAACCATACCATCAGGAGATTTGATTCGGTTCATATACGAGATTGTTCTGTCTCTAGTTTGTTTGGGCAATAGCAATCCACTTTCTCTCTATATTAATGGATTCCATTTGTCCGAACCAAGAGCGTATGAGAACCCGATCCAGAGTGTACGATCAGGTGAGAACCATAATGTATGGGTATTAATAACAAAAGACCTTTTCTTTTTTTATTCGTAGAATCTTTATTTATTTTTATTTATTTTATTATTGTTATGAGTAATGTATTAAGACTTGACCCATACCTTTTATTTTTCTTTGGGTAGAAGACAATAGAGTCACTAGACCCTTACTAACGTATTAAATACGATATTGATTTTGGGTCTTCCAAGATGAGAGTCATGAGACTATTGGACACAACATTGAATTCGGGTCTTCCAGGATGAGAGTAATGACTGATTTTGGGTCTTCCAAGATGAGAGTCATGAGACCATTGGATATGGCATTGATTTTGGGTATTCCAGGATGAGAGTCATGGGACCATTGGATATGGCATTGATTTTGGGTCTTCCAGGATGAGAGTCATGAGACAATTGGACACGGCATTGATTTTGGCACAACAATCTCTGTAGAAAGGTAGAAGTGGCAATGAGATCTAAAATGGTTGGGAGAGCCCTGACATGTACCTCAGTCATTGGATCCTCACTGTCGCTCACTGTCAAGTGCAGAGGATTTGAATCAATGATTTTGGGTGTTTCTTGTTAGGATAAGACTATTGGGCCAAAAATATTTTCAAAAGGGAGCGGGTGGAGGGGGCACAAAAATCCTATACAAGGAGGCAGTGACCAGCATTGAGGATCCAATGACTGGGTTGCATGCCAAGGCCTCCCCGTCGTTGGATCGGCACTGCCACTCACCTCTCATCGCAAAGGATTTGAGTCTGGGGGGTTAGTTCAATTTTTCCCACTAAGTAAATCATCTTGAAATCGAAAATCGGTTTGATCCCATTTAGAATATGAAGAAGATGACTAGTCGTGGTGCGCCTAAGCTGGCTTGGATACCTTGCTTAACAAAAAACAAAGAAAAGACTAGGAACCGGTCGATCCAATTCCTATTCAGGCACAAATGACTTGGATCTGCAGGATTTGGCATTAGAACTGCGGATTCTGATTGAAATCTTTTGATTTATGTGTTTAATTCCCAATTCTTGAAACCATGTCTTCATGGAGTGGGGCTCCACTGTTGCGTAATAGAGGCGGCAACGTAGATCCAATTCCCTAAAGCACCCCGAGGCACACACCCATGTCACTACAGGAAATGCTATTTTAAGCGACGAAATTAAATTGACGACGGAGGCATTGGATTTGCTGCCCTCTATTGCGCGACAGACGTGCTGGATCCGCCCTCATGAGCCTTATTGTCCAATCACTTGTTAGGAAAAATATATTTTTCTTATTATTATTGCCTAGATACCATGCTACTTTTTCCGGTTGGGTGGACTTCATTCTAATTAGTACTACCACATTAAGTGTTTTGGGAAATGTGTTATATTTTGGGAGAAAGAACGCTACCCGATAGTATTGCGTACGCCCAACACTACCCGCTTGCGACTGTCTACCTCTAGACACAGGTAGGTGTGAAAAAGACTAGGTTGTCCCCGCCCTATGAGCTGACACAATGGCAATGCAAGTGGGTAGCATTCTTTTGCCCTTCTTTTTAATTGAGAGAGAGAGAGAGAGAGAGAGAGAGAGAGAGAGAGAGAGAGAGAGAGAGAGAGAGAGAGAGAGTTCTTTGAAAAAGCAGCATACAATAATACATCAATGAGGTACACCAAAACGGTATCATATATGGAAGGCAGCAATACCATTTTATTATGAAGAGGAGAGAAAGATAAGGGAAATATGGCTGTGGATAAGGTTCTCGCACGAGAAACATTCTTGTATGGAACTGATCCATACAGATAGAATTCGCCCAAAGAAAATGATTCTCATACAAGGATCTGATCCAGCCTTGGGGAATATGTATGTTTAACATCCGATTTGGGGAAAAAAGTCGAACAGACACAATAGTCACTTGTGACACTAAAGGACCATAATTTGTAGACGGCTTGATCACCTGTAGACTTTTTTTTTGGATTAGAAGTCCAAAGAAATTTACAAGAAAAAATGGCGACTAGAAAAGTGAAACCTAGAAAATAAAATATCTCGAAGCACTTATAGCCAACTTGACCCGTAAGTGTACAGCTGATGGCCGCAACCACAACCCTATGAACAGGTGAGGACCTTAATGTGTGGGTATCAATGACTAAGGATACCCTCTACAAAGACTTGACCCATGATATTAGGGGTGTCAATCCAAGTTCACATCGTGAGACATGACTGAGCCTGACACGCTAAGAGCCTGATCTGGACCAGTTTGATAATAAAACCCGACACATTTATAAACAAATAGTACATGGTGTAGCCACCTAACCTGACAGGCTCCCGATCGACCCAACACATTTTTTAGCGCAACTAGATAAGACCAAGGTTGATCGATAGGAGGGGTGTATACAAAAGGGGATTGTTCAATGACCATCAAGATGTCTTTATATTGATTGTTTGCATGCTCATATGATCTCCATGCCCTATTGAATATATGAATTCTTTCATTTCACTTTGTTTCACACCCTCATCTCGGCATGACTGACCCCACCTGCTTCCATCCACTTTCAATATTGATTGTGATTTATCAAAATCGTGTAAGCTGAACCTACAAAATAAGCTGCTGAAATTCAGATTCCTAATATAATCAAAACATCTCCGATCCATTAAGCGGAGGGTTATAAAGACAGATTCAATAATGGTTTGGTTCTAGGCCAGCAAAAAGGGAGAGATTGGACGTTTTTTATTTTTCTGTTAAATCTACGTACCAGTTCCAATGTAATTTGCAAAGAGCGAAGGAAAATTCGGTGGCTTTTTCACTGAGGATTTGTAGTTGGAAAAAATACTCCACTGGATGTGTAGAAAATTCGGTCGCTTCTTCACCGGTATTGGTTGATGTTGATATTTAAAACCACTATGTCAAAATAGGAAAAAAAAATGTTAAATAAAAAATAAAAATAAAAGAGAAGAGGATAAATGTTTTTTTTTTTTTTGGCTAAGTGGGTTTTAAAATAAAAATGTTAATAAAAATAGAGAGAGAGGTAAAAACATCATAGGTTATCCAGTTGATAGTTTGTGGTGGAATCCACGAGTCAGCAAAGGAAATGTATAAGAACCCCCTGATTCGGACTCTTCTTCGATTGCATCAAGCAACCTAATGTAGAATCGGATTGCAAGGACTTAATATCTTATTTATCTCGCACTCAAACACTGGGTCCTTTGTCTACATACTCAATTGATGTCAAAGACATTTTACACTTATCACCGTATTTTAATTTTTTTAAAGGTGAGGCTGTCTACTTGGGAACCAGCCTTTCCATAAAGGGTGTAAGGCTGTCTACCTATATACTCTCTCAGAATCTTGCTTAAGTGCGAGAAGCCTTTGTACGCTGGGTATCGGCTTTTTTTTTTTTTACTGTATTTTTATTTTTTACATTATAGTATGGTCCTAGGGAGATCGATAAGATTACTGACTTTTAAGCCCCACCAGCCGTGTCATTGACATGTAAAAGAATTTGGCCAAATTCCATTGGAGAAAATTGGTATTCAAAACTATGTGCTAATCATGGTCCATTGAATAAATGGTTTTCTGCCCAAAAAAGGAAAAAAAAAAGAATAGCTCGAAATTGCATGGATTTGATTGGAAAAATTTAATGCTCCATCCCATAATTAGCCCATTTTAAAAGCATTTTTAAGACGAAGGGAATATAAGTTTCAGAGAAAATACATTACAGCTAATAAGGGATTGTACTAATTAATACACATAGAGCTTACTCAGTCTATAAATATCACAGACATGGATCCCTGGATAACTAAAAGAAAACATTTCTTTTTTTTTTTAAAGGAAAAGAGATGGCAAGAATTGGAGCTGCAAGAATCCTCTTTCTATTGGTTTTGATAGTCTGCACAGCTGCATGTCTAACTAGTAATCACTTTGCAGTTTTACAAATCATGTTCTTGCAACTCTTTGCTTCTTTTTTTTCTTCTTTAATTCATATCAATGAATAATAGTGTCTATTCCTCAAAATTTCTTACATTTCTATTATCTTATTAATATGTAATTTACTTGAAATGTAGATATGGAACATGGAGCTGTGAAGGAAGAAGTGAAGTGCTCCTTAAAGACAAAAGAAACAGTGAAGTGCTGTGCAACCCTTCATTTGGAGAAATGTGATCACAAGGAAAGTGCTGACAATGATTGTTGCAATAGAGTGTGCTCTGAAACATGCAAGAAGGGTGGAGAATGCAAGCCATGGGAACAGAATGGGATTTGTCATTGTAACTGTTGATGAATAATAAATATATAAAATAAATAAATAAATAAATAAATAAATAAAATTTGGTATATGATAAAAAGTTGATTATATATTTTTGAAAATATTCTTCCTGAATCCTTGAAATATAACACATTAGAGGAAAAGAAAAGACCACATCAATCTCCTTCTTGACCATGGTTCAAGGGATTAGATTGGTATCGAGAGAAAGATTGGATTGGTATTGGAAGAGTCCGATCTTAATTCTAGGCCAATCCTGTATCGGCATAGCAATATGGATTTAAAGGTGTTAATTGGTTTGGTTTCGATGCATATGATGTGGTTTGATTTGGTTCACATTTATTTGGTTAAAATTAAACCGTATCATTTATTAAACAGTTGTACTTTCTGAAACCACAATTGTTTAGTAAACGGTTTTGATTCCAGGGTTTTTAAATGGTGTCGATTTCACAGTTTTATATATGGTTTTGATAATGGTTTATTCCATGCGATTTTTAAACAGTTAGCAATCGGTTTGCTAGTTTATTCGCATGCTCACTAAAATTTGCTTTTGTTGATAAATGCTTCAGTCTTATATCAAATTAAATGAGGCATTGAACAAGTAATGATTTAACTACATAACTACATAATAGGAGTAAATTATTGAATAGATTGTTGGACAACCTCTATGGTCCTTAATTCTTCCCTAAATTAAACCATTATGTTTTGTTAAAACAACCAAATATTTAATCGTTATATGAATTAATCGGATTGGTTTTGACAATTTAAACGGTTCGATTTTCATGATGTCAATTCGGTTTGAAACCAACAGGTTAAATGGTTAAAACCGACCTGACCCATTTAACTAATCGGTCTTAAACTTGAAACGAGAACCAAACCATTTACTAAACAGTTTTACAGTTTCGATGTAAACGACTCGATTCAATTTCAATAAACTAGTTCACATCCTTATATGGATTAATGGTAAAATAAATAAATAAATAACTTAAGGAAACCAAGGATGAATTTGTTCGATATGGACAAATTTGGATCAGTATCGCAGAGATTGATCCCAATTTTCTAAAATCATGATCTCGACTTTGTAGTTTAGAAAAAAAAGCATGCACCACCAGTTGAGGGGTAGTGTATAAGCCCAAATCAGAGAGGGGCCTTGGTATTCGCCTCGGTATTCGTCAGAGTTAATGAGCTGTGCAAAGGGGGGGAATCTCAAGCTTATTTGAAAGATTGCGTTAAACAAACTGAGTATCGGTGTATGATAGATACCTCAAGAAAGAGTGTTCGATTTTGATGGTCTCTTGTACCCCGGACTCTCACCTTTTGTGTGGAAGCAAAATGCTGAACCTCAACTACCATTTGAAAGGTGTGATTGTAAGTTGATGTGGTCTACAATGCAACATCAGCAATAAATGAATGAAAATTACATTTTTTTTTTTATTTAACGATGGGTATCCAGACTTCGGCTTGACTAGTCCTGTGGGTTCATACTGACCTCACAACTGCATGGATACATATCGAGATTGAATGAAAATTCATTCAACTTTCACTGAAAGCAGTGAAGAACACTAAACACCCCATGTGAGTGGCCCAAGGTGTGCCTAGTGAGAGTCGAACTTAGGAATGAATGAAAGTTACACAATAACTACTTGATGAGCACATTTATGTGTGAAATTTAGGGTAGTAAAACATGCATTTTACATATTTAGAATGGAGCTACCTTGGGTTTTACTCTCTTTTTGCAGGTTTTATATTTTCAAGGCCTTAAGGACTATCGGATGCTATATCTTCAATTTTACACGTAAAGAGGTCCTATTTCTTTTCATGGTTACGAAGAGGACAAAATTCTGAGCAAGATGGACGTGTTCAATTAAAAGTACACATTCGTTTGGTCACCCGTACAAATGATTATTCTTTTCGGATTAGAAAAAGAATAATGGATTAGAACTGAACCGAGATGCAGAACCAGCCCGTTTGCAATTGTCCCAGTGGTACAAGGAATACTCCAAATACCAACAAGGATCGATGAACCACATCCTTAAGTGATTGAAGATTTGTTTTTGGTAACAACAACTACCTAGTGTAGTTGGTGAGTTATGGTGTGCAAAATTCCCTTGTTCACCAAGAGGTCTCAAGTTTGAATTTTATGGTTGTTTTTTTTAGAAGATTTTGTTGAAGATTTCCTGCTTTTCACTCACTTAAAACACTAAGGGCATGGAGGGGATTTCCACATCAAATTAAAGGAAAGGAAAATTGTGGAAGCAAGAAGAGAAGAAAAAAAAAAGGAAAGAGAAAAAAAGGGGAGAAACAAAGATTGTCAAAATCTTCTCTCTCCTCCACATCATCATCCACCAAAAGATTGTCCAAATCACATAAAGCAAGAAGGAAGAAAGTCGTCCCTCGGAGAGAGAGAAAAAGAAGAAAAATAAATTAGGAAAAAAAAAGGAAAGAAAATAAGCAAAAAATTATAGGAAATTTCTCAAAATTTATTTCTCTCTTCTCTCTCCTCCATTTTAGCACTTTTGGACTCAAAAGATCTCACAATCAATTGTGAGTTTCTCTCTTTTAGGAAAGAGAAAATTGTTACCCTACCTCCCCATTCCCTATAAATACAACTCATGTTAGAGGAGGGGAGACAATTCATTCTTCTTCTAGTTTTTTTTTAGTTGCTCTCTCTCCCTCTCTCTCTCTTTAGTTCTAGTTCTTCTCTATTTTTGCTTTAATCACTTTTGTAATAGTTTTTTTTTTTTTATGTCAATTAATGCAAGCACTCTTTTATTCTTATTCAGCCATTTTATGTTTATGATTTATGCAATTGAGTTGTAATTTTTTAAGTTATAGTTCTAGGCTTAGATCTAGGTGACAAGATCACGAGCCGTGGAGCAATTTTTTTTCAAGTTCAAGCATTGATTCAAGTAAGTAGGCTCCTTCAGTAATCTTCTCTCCCCCTTCTCATTCCCTCTTCTGACTACCATTTCTTTCTTAATTTAGGATTTTTATTTTCAGTTGTTACATTATTGTTATCCCTCTCCCCCAAGGTTCATGGCTAGTGTATGTGTTGGCTTTGCCCCTCCTAGCCATAGAACCATCAATTTATTACTTTTATTTTAATTGTCTCCTTTCCTAAAGCCAAGTAGAGTAACCCTTGTAAGAGTGACTCTCTAGTCAAGTAGGGAAGCTCATATTATGATGCACCCCTCGGCTAAGTAGAGAAACCTACTTGTGAGTCTCTCTCAGCTTTATTCCTTTTCTTTTACTTTATTTTTATTTCAGCATTTTTTTTCTTTATTTATTTATTTATTTATTTTTAATTATGGGTTGTTTATTTTCAGTTATTTATTTATTTAATTTTAATTGTGGTTATGCGTCTTTAAATTCTTAGATGACGAATGGTTAGGACGTTATTTTAGATACATATGTTTAGGACGGTAATTAGAATTAGATCACAATCATTAATCAGTTCACTTTCGCATTATTAAAAGAAATAAAAAATAAAGTGGCTACTCTCCTTGTGTTCGACCCGTAGCTACACTGATCCATACGCTTGCGGTTACATTTTAAATCTCAAACACTACTCTTAGTTGTTATAAGGGAAAATTGTTATCCCCATCTCTTTTGATGGATTCATAAATTGTTATGAATCGATAAGAACTTGGGATTGTATCAATGCTTGGGTCTGAAGATATTGATACTCTAATTCTTGATGGCGATTAAAGTCATCAGCTACTATATATAACCACTCTTTTAACATATGGTTCAAAGACGTACACATGAACCAATTGATGTGGACAACTTACGCATTTTTCTTTTATAGAAAAGAAATTATATATATATATATATATATATATATTTTGGATTTTAGTGAATTGTATGTCAAATGATGATATTTCCCGTTGAGTGTTTTTTCTTGCTAGGATCTCCTCGCCATTTCTTTTGTATTATTTCATTTTTTTTTTCTTTATACAATTATGATCATTTTCCAAGAAAAAAAAAAAAAACATTCTGATGATGATATATATATTTTTTATATTTAATGAGATAATGACTTATTATTGATAACAATCATGTGATTTATGATCATCTTGTAGGATGTCTGATAGGATAAAGTATTTTTTTTTTCTTTTTTATTAGGTGGGAGACTTTCTTTTGATAAATTTGTTTTTTTAGATGTTATTATTCTTTGGGACAAATTTAGATGCTATTATTGTGTTTATTAAATTATGTAAATGTTTAGGACAAATTCATATAATAGCATAATTTTAACTTCCGAATATTTAAACTACAGTAAGAAAAATCATATGTACTAAATGTGTATTGTATTATAGTAGTATGTGTGTGTGTGTGTGTGTTTTTTTTTAAACTAATTTTTTTAGGCAATTCTTAACACTAAATTTTAAACATATTATTAAAATTTCGGGCTGTTTAGTATCCGCATGTATCCTTACTTTCTTTTGCCACCTATAAACTATGCGTCAGACCTGGATCCTCTTAAGTGTCTCAGGCATTTCAATGTGCATCGGACAACTGACAACTGACAACTGACAACACCAAGACATGCACCCCAAGTCTTTTTCATCCATCTGATATGCATTGGTGGAGATTAGTGCACTTGAGAGGATCTCGTTCCGTCCTGTGCACCCCTCCACTAGACATGTAGGCAAGCCCAAAAGGTAAAACCAAGGAGAGAGATAAGGCAACTAACATATGGAGGGGGAATGGGCCCATATACAACCACCTCCCATCACGGTTTGACTCGTATTTCAATATGGTATTCAATACGTTTTTGGTATTTTGGTATGTTTTGTTATATACCAAACGGTTGTCTTGAAAATTAATACCATACCAAACCAAGTAAGATGCCATTTTGTCATATCAAAACCGTATTGAATCGCCTGATACAATTTATTCAGTATGGTTTTGGAATTAGTATCGAATTGACACCTTTAACTTGAGCTAACTCGAATATTATTTTCTATTTCTTTTTGGAGAAACCTTCTCATCACCTACAGTGAAGAGATATAGTGGAAATCGATGGTCATAATTTCTCCCCGGCTCCCATTGTATGAAGTCTCAAATTTATCTCAAGTATCTAAAGAGTTGCATCTAATAGTAAAAAAGTGATGAATGAAGAGATTCATCGTGGATGAAGAGGAACTTGGTCCTTTCTTGAAGTAGATGATCTCTACTTTCAAATCGCCCAACAAAAGCAGGAAGGGGAGACTTGAATAAATCTCTTATGCTACTGATCTTTAGAACAGAGAGGATCAACACGGTGACTGACTGCCAAGAAATAGAAGATGGAAAACAAATGACAAGGACCCTACTCCCCAAGCAAATTTGGGGGAGAAATGACCCATTTGAAGTGCAACTGAAAAGTGTTCCAATTGAAGCAGCTTTTTAGCCAATTCGTAATATTTGATGGTTGCCTAAATTTAGTGAACATATTGTTTACATCATCATTTGATTTTAAAATCGATTTATGAATGATATCATTTGTCTATATGCATTATTTTGACATATTTTTTTGTTTGATATGTTGAAAAAAAATTAAGGGTAGAAACCTTGGACATTGTGGGCCATTAAATTGGCTCTCAAATATGAAATGTGGTCTATCCATATGATTTCCCACGTACCTATGGAGATTCAATTTGAGTAGCTTGAACCTGCTTAAAACAAAGTTAATCCCCTTTAGGCTCTCTTCCCTGCTACAGGAATAAGCATAACAACAAATGGCTCAAATCCTAGGGAGGAAGAGTGATCAAGCTCTCAATCAACCCTAGAGGATATCAAAACTCAGATCTGGCTGCAAGTACTAGCTATTGCAGAGCTCCTTAACGCATTTAATAGTGTAAAATTAAAGCAATACAGAGTTCAGAGTTTGTAGTTGCCCTAGAACTGATATAACCAGACACACAACCTACACACCACATCCAACTGTTAGTGATTCTAAATCCTAGAATCATTTGAATTACCTATAGTGTATAGAATACAAGAATGAATAATGGAAAGAAATCAATCACATACCCGTTGAGCGTGAATAAAGTCCCTAAATCAAGGTTGACGCTTGTACCACGAATTATGATGAAGAACCACGTAATATGGGTCCTTCTACTAAGATCTTCTGCAGCCTCTTACTATGGGATCTTCTCTCTGTCTCTACACTAGCTCATGAGAAAGCGGTTCCAAAATATTATTATGAAAGTAATAGTGCAGGGACCGCCAAGATTCTATATATAATATAATTCCTAAACCCTAATCCATTCCCACAATAGAATAGGGCTAGAAGTTTCCTAATTAGAGTGGTCCTTATTCTCTTGGGCCCAATGGGTCAATCAATATCAGTTAAGCCCACATAAGAGTCCTAACAATCTCCCACTTGGGCTACACTGATACTGATGTCTTCCCATTGACATCTGGCCAAATAATCCCAAGATTGAATACCACTCAAAACAAACTTTGATCCAATCAATAATCTCCATTGTTGAACAATAGTAGAAAATACACCTCAATATACGGCATATAATTATCTAATGTTACAGACAACAGAAAATTATCAATTCAAATCACCTGTAAAACATAGATATAAGGAATTATATTATAACTGTGATCACATAAGATATATCCTTCCTTATAGGTCCGTTATTGATCTAAAGACCAGCCTACCTTGAAAACCACACAGATAGAGAACTTTGATATTAATCAATACTTAGGCAAACCGCCATTTTCTTGTATTAATATCTCACTTTGGCATACAACCTATGGTTAACAACCATCTCCATGGATTTAGGCTAAATACCGCCATAAATCACGAAACTTGGCTAAACACCGCCATTAACTGTGACATGTCAAAGTAAACCACAATAATCATACAACAATACGATGAGAGAGAATATAAATGAACACTATACTGGAAAGTAAACATCCTCAATGTAGATTGTGTTCATAATGTATGATCTAACAAAATAATGCTTATCACAATACCACTATGGATAAGTAAACTCCCACTAAACAAGCATATCAAAAGATTCCATCACACCCATGTTAGAAACATGAGTCTTAAAAATTCCCACTGGAAGAGCTTTGGTCAGAGGATCAGCAACCATCTCTTCAGTAATAATATGCTCAACAGCGATCTCCCCAGTGTTGATCTTCTCACGAACCACAAGATATTTAATCTCAATGTGTTTGGAGCTGCTAGATCTCTTGTTATTCTTTGCAAAGAAAACAGCAGAAATATTGTCACACCACAAATGCAAAGGCTTAGAGATGGAATCTACAACTTTCAGTTCAGATATAAAATTCCTCAGCCACACTACCTGCTTGGTAGCTTCATAAAGTGCCACAAACTCAGCTTGAATAGTGGATGAAGCTAAAATAGTTTGTTTGGCACTCTTCCAAGAAATAGCTCCTCCTCCCAATAAAAAAATGTATCCAGAGGTAGACTTTCTATCATCAAGACACCCATCAAGTCCAGGTAATGCCCCACAACTTCAATTTTTTCGATTTATTGAACACTAGCTTGAAGTCCTTTGTCCGCTGTAAATAGCGCATGACCTTCTTGGCTGCAGTCCAATGAGCCAAACCAGCATCAGATTGAAATCTGCCAAGTACACTAATTGCAAAGGCAATGTCAGGGCGAGTACAAACTTGTGCATACATCAAACTTCCAACGGCAGAGGCATAAGGCTTGTCATTCATTGAGCTCCTCTCAATATCATTCTTTGGACATTGTTGCTTGTTCAACTTGTCTCCTTTACTGATGGGTGCTTCACCACCAAAACATTTAGACATGTTAAACCTCTTTAAAACTTTATCAAGATATGCCTGTTGTGATAGCCCAAGTAAACCCCGCGGCCTATCACGACTAATCTCGATTCCAAGCACATAACTTGCTTCACCCATGTCCTTCATTTCAAAGTTTTCTAAAAGAAAACCCTTGGTCTCCATCAATAAGGTTTTGTTGCTGCTAGCCAACAGAATGTCATCCACATAAAGCACAAGAAAGATGAAACTACTCCCATCAAAGTTTCGATATATGCACTGATCGATTGGATTCTCTACAAAACCAAAAGAAGTCACAACTCGATCAAATTTTAAGTACCATTGTCGAGATGCTTGCTTTAACCCATAAAGAGACTTTTTCAACATACAAACAAAGTCCTCTTTACCATTTTCCTCAAAACCTTCAGGTTGTCTCATGTACACCTTCTCTGACAGCTCTCCATTCAGAAATGTTGTTTTTACATCCATCTGATGTAACTCTAGGTCAAAATGGGCAACAATGGCCATGATAATTCTGAATGAGTCATTTGATGAGACAGGTGAGAAGGTTTCCTTGTAATCTATCCCCTCTCACTGAGTAAAACCCTTTGCCACGAGTCTAGCTTTGTAGCGTTCTACTCTACCTTGAGAATCTGTCTTGGTTTTGAAAACCCACTTAGATGCAATAGCCTTACAATCCTTTGGAATTTGTACTAATTCCCATACTCCATTGTTGCTAATGGATAACAGCTCTTCCTTCATTGCTTCTACCCATTTGTCTGAATGCTTATGATTAACTGCTTGAAGAAAAGTAACAGGGTCTTCTTCTAGTCCTATGTCAAACTCACACTCATTCAAATAAGAAACATAATCAGAGTGTAGAGAAGGCTTGCGCACTCTAGTAGACCTCCTTATAGGTTCAGGTGGAAGCCTACCAATATTAGTGGTATCAGGAGGTGAAAGTGGGTCGCAATAGCAATATTCATCCCAACTTGCAAATCATATTCTATTGGAGTTTGAGTGATCTGATCATCGACATGATGGGATTGAGATCAATAAGTGAATTTCTCAACTCAACAGTGCTATCTCGGAGTGTCATACTCCCCTTCTTCAAAGAGAAATTACGAGGAGTTCTAGACTCTTCATTGCATTCAACAAATCTAGCATGAGTGGTCTCTACAATTTTGTATCCTGGACCAGGACAATAGAATCTATACCCTTTAGACCTCTCTGGTATCCCACAAAATAGCAACTTGTAGTCCTTGAGTCAAAAACTTTTTCTTGAGGGTTAAAGACTTTGGCTTCGCTTGACATCCCCACACTGCAAGTGTCTAAGGCTAGGTATTCTCGCTACTCCGAGTTCATAGGAGTCTTATTCACATATTTGCTTGGCACTCTATTGAGACGGTAAACAGCAGTTTTAAGTGCCTCTCCCATAAGGATTATGGTAAGGTGGTATTGCTCACCATAGAACGGACCATGTCTTTCGAGTACGATTTCTTCTTTCACTACTCCATTCCTGAGGTTTTCCCGTGCATGGAATATTGAGGAGCTATCCCATGTTCTTGCAAGAATTTTGCAAAAGGACCAAGCAACTGCTCAAAATCACCACTTCTCCCATAATATTCTCCACCTGTCGGATCGACCACTTTGATCTTCTTGGAGTGGAAAAGTTCAACTTCACTTTAAAATCTTGAAAACATCTAGAGCACTAGATTTCTCACGATAAGGAAGACATACTCATATCTTGACTAATCATCAATAAAAGTTATGAAATAACGGTGCCCAGTGAGTGTAGGGATAGTAAAAGGCCCACAGATGTCAGTGTGAATGAGGTCTAATACTTCAATGTCATGAGTAGCATCATTTTTCCGAGATTGTCATCTTTCCTTAATGCAATCTATACATGTTTCCATGTCCTAAAAATCAATATCTTTTAATATCCCTTCCTTTACCAATCTTTTCATCCTCTTGATTGAAATATGACCCAGCCTTCTATGCCACAACATGGAGGATTTCTCATCAATCAGAGACCGTTTCACTCCCACATTCGAACCCATGAAGAATTACAATTCAATCTATAAAGCCCATCAACAAGAGTACCACTACCAATAGAGATAGAATCATGTAATAAACAAAATCCAACTTGATTAAAATTAATGAATAACCATCCAACAAAGTCTAGAAATGAAATCAAATTCCTCCTCATAGAGGGAACATAAACAACATTCTTCAAATCAATAAATGAGTCCGAATGAAAAATAATCTAATAGTTCCTATGGCTTCCACTTCAACTCTAGCTCCATTGCTCATAACACCGTCACTTCATCCTTGCTTGGCACCCTCCTGCTTAGGAACCCCTGCAAGGAATGAGTGACGTGAATAGATGACGCAGAATCTAACCACCATGAATCAATTGGTACATTAATCAAGCAAGATTCAAAACATACTAAGGATAGATTCATACCATCATCCTTCTTTTTCTCAAGGTAGGTCTTCCTCTTAAAACAATCCTTCTTCATGTGTCCTTTGGCCTTGCACCAAAAACACTCTATGCCACTCATGTCTTTTTGTACCCCTGATTCTTTGAAATTTTGCTTTCCCTTCTTGTTTTTCCCTCCTTTAAATTGAGTGAATTTTTCTTTCTTAAAGAACTTCTTGATCCCTTTGTTAGGTCCCATAGATGATAGATAAAGTCTTACCTTGAGTAAGATTGGCACTTTCAACTTTGGTCCTATTAATTGTTCCCTCTTCCTGGGTTACCACAGTGATCAATTCATCAAGACCCCATTTATCCTTCAATGTATTATAAGTAGTCTTAAGAGTCTTGTAGCTCTCAGGTAGAGAATTCAAGGCAATGGTGACCACGAGTCATCATCAAAGTTAATACTGCACTCGATCTTGTTTTCTAGGGAAACCGGCCCAGATATGCTCTCTAGCACTTCCTACTCCATCAAATCTAGCCCCAGTCAATTGGCTCATGAGATCGTGAGCCTGTGATTTCTTAGAGCTATCAAACTTAGCTTTTATAGCAGCCAAATACTCAGAAGCAGTATCCTTTTTAGCAACACTATCCTTGATAGACTCAGGCAAAGCACTTTTAATAACAACCAATGACTTCCTATTTGCAGTGACCCACTTGTCATAGTCCCCGTTCTCAGTTTGGGTACTGGTTGCAGTAGGTTCAACTGGTTTGGTGGTTCTAGTACACAGGTCTAGGTCCTTGAGAATCATGTAGACCTCTAAGTCTTCCATCCATTTGTTGAAATTATCCCCAGTAAGCTTAGGAATATCAAGTACACCAAAACTAGAAGACATCCTGTTGAATATTTTAATAAAGAATATTCTATTCAACATACAGACATATATGTAAAAGAATAAACATGTAACAATTAGCTAAATTAAACATTACATGCTCAAGTATTAATTACTTCATGAGTGTCAACCAGAACTACATTTCTGACCTTTGGGTCTGAAACATACTGGTCCACTCAAGTTTCTGCTATTACTGCAAGACTTCTTCTAACTTTCGAAAAGTACCGCCATCTTTGGATGGACAGCATCTTCTAGGTTGAGAAATCCCTTTTTTTTTTTTTTTTTGAATCAAAATCAATCCAATCCAAACGGTTCGGGCAAATTATTTCCGGGTCAAAGTTCGGGTCAACGACCCCGCCAACCTTTGACCGAGTTGGTCATGAGTTAACCCACTGCATCCCGAGTCAACTCGTTAGGGTTTTCGAGTTGACCCGGCGATGACTCGCCGCCTTTTTTTTTTTTTTTTTGAAACTTTTTTTTTCTCTCTCCTCCGGCAGCCGATTTCCGGCGGTGCGTGCCAACGCGTCCGGAGGTTTCCGACGACGTGCGGCATACCGCCGCGACCTTCTTCTTGTGCTCTACAACTTCCGTGAAGAAAGTTTTCCCATACGGGATCTTTAAATGAGATTAAAATAATGATTTTCATAAATTGAAACCCAAATCTTTTTTTTTTTTTACATAATTTCTTGATTCTAACACCATAGTGTAGGCTCTGATACCAATTGTTAGTGATTCTAAATCCTAGAATCATTTGAATTACCTATGGTGTATAGAATACAAGAATGAATAATGGAAAGAAATCAATCACATACCCGTTGAGCGTGAATAAAGTCCCTAAATCAAGGTTGACGCTTGTACCACTAATTATGATGAAGAACCACGTAATATGGGTCCTTCTATCGAGATCTTCTCAGCCTCTTACTATGGGATCTTCTCTCTGTCTCTACACTAGCTCGTGAGAAAGCAAGGTCTCCCAAAATATTATTATGAAAGTAATAGTCGAGGACCGTCAAGATTCTATATATAATAGAATTCCTAAACCCTAATCCATTCCCACAATAGAATAGGGCTAGAAGTTTCCTAATTAGAGTGGTCCTTATTCTCTTGGGCCCAATGGGTCAATCAATATCAGTTAAACCCACATAAGAGTCCTAACAACAACCACTGAAATGTTCCAAGACATTAAAGCTCATTAACTAATTAGATCCCATATTGATTGTTAATATTTCCACTGTTCAGCCGCTTTAATTCTGAAACTACTAAGATTCTGTAGCAAATTCATCTCTGAGATCAGCATAAGTAAGCAACAAACTCCACAAAAGATTTGTGAGATGCTAAGACATTGGTGGCCTAGGGAGCTGTTGTCCCATATGGGGTGGAGGTGGTGGAGGATGAACTCCCTGGCCTTGAATCTGCTGGCCCTGAAAACCTTGTGGGGGCATCATCGAGGGAGGCCTAGTGCCTGGAGTGAAATTTGCCATCGTACCACTACCAACTGGAGGTGGTGGTGGTGGTGGTGGTGGAGGCGGAGCTTGAGGTGGGGGAGGCAAGGGCCTTGGAGGAACACCTGGAGCGGCCGTGCCATTGGCAATAGAACCAGGAACAGGTGGAGGTGGAGGCTTATTTGTTTCTGGTAGCTTCACCTTGAAATACAGTTGCAACTGCGCAGTCCACAAGTTTGATGTCAGATGAACTTGTAATACAACAGATCAAGTACTTGTACAACTGAATAACACGAAGAATGTGGAGGAATTGTCTGGGAGATTAGGTTTCAAAAATAATTATCATTGAATATCAAGACGAACCGTAAACATTTTTGAGTCAGGATCCGAATGCGAGAAGAACTTGGGCGTGGACTAGTCAATCTCTGTGCTAGGAACCTAAAAAGTGAATAGACAATCACAAGCAATGAAAATTACAATAATTGGAAGAGAAAAAGGTTGACAACATTAATTATGTTAACATAGTACTGTACCTTAAATGCAATGATTTCATATGGCTCAGCTGCAAATAGAAGATACTGGTACCTTTTATCACAGGATTGCACCCTCTATGTACCCGAAAAAGGGGAAGAAAGAACAAGAAAAAAAAATGAGGTTACTGTTTTTCCTTCAGGAGAGAGACTGCAAAATATGTTGAAATCGATGACCAAGTATACAAATTATAATTGGGAGAAAGCAACAGAAAGAATTCGATGGGCAGTGTACCTGTTCAAAGGATGACATAAAACGGTGCCGTGGCTTCGAATTGTCTTCAATTTCAGGGTATTCGATCTGCAACATATTCCACGATCAAAATAGAAAGTTAAAGCTATTGCATGATACAACATAAATGACAACCAAATTGTGATGTGGATATCTAACTAACATTAAGCATCTCTGTGAAGAAAAAGTTAAATGTAGCTGTAACCATAGTTGTCACGGCGACAAGGCGAACCAAGGCGGTGGAGGGTCGTCTAAGCGCTTTAGGCGAGAAGGCACATGCCTTGAGGCGAACAAGGCGACCAATTGTTATTTTTTATTTTTCCTATTTTCTAACATTATTTAGTAAGCTATATATACCTTGTATTATAAAAAAATCAAGATTAAGCAACATCAAGTCATTAAAAATCAACATTTAGCATATTAAATCATAAAAAATTAACATTAAGTCATATTAAGTTATAAAAAAATCAAAATTTAGAGAAATGCTCTGGGCACAGGCAGGTGTGAAAAAGACTGGGTTATCCCCGATAGATGTGCAGAAATTTATAATCATTATCTTTGATTTTTGTTGTCTTTTAGTGTCGTCTTACTCAAAAGAGAAGCATTTTGTAGACACTGAATTTTTCCATCTTGAATGACCATCGAGACAAAGATGAATCGAGTCTAATACTAATCGCAAAGATCTCACTGCCACCTAAAGTCAAGTTATTCTTATGGGGTTATGATGTTACTTAATTAATGAACAATCTTCGCTAGGGTGGATTGCGTCTAATCACCTATATCCAACATCAGTTATTCTTGGTGAGGCTCTGGTCCTTACATTCAATTTGAATATGGCTAAAGTTGCTAGAATCGCAGAGTTCTTGTTTACTTAGATGCCCAAGCTCTCATTCACTTCATTGCGAGTGAGTGTCTTTGGGCCCATTTGATTTTGTTTCCAAAAATGATATTTCAGTTTTTCTGTACTCAAATGGAAACACACCTCAAAAACTGTTTGATTTTTTTGTTTCGTTTTACTTGTTTTCGGAAATAGAAAAAGAAATTTATGCCTATTTCTGTGTTTGGAAACATGAATGGAGAAATAAGTCAGACTTGTTTTTCTATTTCAAGAAACAAGTGGGAGCTACAAAAATTGTGAAAAAACCGGTACTTCACTCGACCTACCCAAACCCCAACCCATTGTTGAAACAGCTTGTTATCCAAATGCGGCGATTCCAACCTAGTTGTGCAAAGCTCATAGTTTCACATTAAGTGACTTGGGAAATGTGTTATATTTTGGGAGAAAGAACGCTACCCAATAGTATTGCGTACGCCCAACACTACCCGCTTGCGACTGTCTACCTCTAGCCACAGGTAGGTGTGAAAAAGACTGGGTTATCCCCGCTCTATGAGCTGACACAATGGCAATGCAAGTGGGCAGCATTCTTTTTCCCTTCTTTCTAATTGAGAGAGAGAGAGAGAGAGAGAGAGAGAGAGAGAGAGAGAGAGGTTCTTTGAAAAAGCAGCATACAATAATACATCAATGAGGTACACCAAAACGGTATCATATATGGAAGGCAGCAATACCATTTTATTATGAAGAGGAGAGAAAGATAAGGGAAATATGGCTGTGGATAAGGTTCTCACACGAGAAACATTCTCGTATGGAACTGATCTATATAGATAGAATTCGTCCAAAGAAAATGATTCTCATACAAGGATCTGATCCAATCTTGGGGAATATGTATGTCTAACATCCGATTTGGGGAAAAAGTCGTACAGACACAATAGTCATTGTGACACTAAAGGACCATAATTTGTCGACGGCTTGGTCACCTGTAGACTTTTTTTTTTGGGTTAAAAGTCCAAAGAAATTTACAAGAAAAAATGGCGACTAGAAAAGTGAAACCTAGAAAATAAAATATCTCGAAGCATTTATAGCCAACTTGACCCGTAAGTGTACAGATGATGGCCGCAACCACAACCCTATGAACAGGTGAGGACCTTAATGTGTGGGTATCAATGACTAAGGATACCCTCTACAAAGACTTGACCCATGAAATTAGGGGTGTCAATCCAAGTTCACATCGTGAGACACGACTGAGCCTGACACGCTTATAGTCTGATCTGGACCAGTTTGATAATAAAGCCCGACACGTTTATAAACAAATAGTACATGGTGTAGCCACCTAGCCTGACAGGCTCCCGATCGGCCCAACACATTTTTTAGCCCAACTAGACAAGACCAAGGTTGATCGTTAGGAGGGGTGTATACAAAAGGGGATTGTTCAATGACCATCAAGATGTCTTTATATTGATTGTTTGCATGCTCATATGATCTCCATGCCCTATTGAATATATGAATTCTTTCACTTCACTTTGTTTCACAACCTCATCTCGGCATGACTGACCCCACCTGCTTCCATCCACTTTCAATATTGATTGTGATTTATCAAAATCGTGCAAGCTGAACCTACAAAATAAGCTGCTGAAATTCAGATTCCTAATATAATCAAAACATCTCCGATCCATTAAGAGGAGGGTTATAAAGACAGATTCAATAATAGTTTGGTTCTAGGCCAGCAAAAAGGGAGAGATTGGACGTTTTTTATTTTTCTGTTAAATCTACTTACCAGTTCCAATGTAATTTGCAAAGAGCGATGGAAAGTTCGATGGCTTTTTCACTGAGGATTTGTAGTTGGAAAAAATACTCCACTGGATGTGTAGAAAATTCAGTCGCTTCTTCACCGGTATTGGTCGATATTGATACTTAAAACCACTATGCCAAAATAGGAAAAAAAAAATGTTAAATAAAAGAGAAGAGGATAAATGGTTTTTGTTTTTGTTTTTGTTTTTTTTTTTTGTTTTTTCCACTGTATGAGTTTTCAAAAAAAAATATTAATGAAAATAGAGAGAGAGGGAAAAACATCATAGGTTATCCAGTTGAAAGTTTGTGGTGGAATCCACGAGTCTGCAAAGGAAATGTATAAGAACCCCCTGATTCGGACTCTTCTTCGATTGCATCAAGCAACCTAATGTAGAATCGGATTGCAAGGACTTAATATCTTATTTATCTGGCACTCAAACACTGGTCCTTTGTCTACATACTCAATTGATGTCAAAGACATTTTACACTTATCACCATATTTTAATTTTTTTAAAGGTGAGGCTGTCTACCTGGGAATCAGCCTCTCCATAAAGGGTGTAAGGCTGTCTACCTATATACTCTCTCAGAATCCTGCTTAAGTGTGAGAAGCCTTTGTACATTGGGTAACGGCCTCTTTTTTTTTTTTTTTTTTACTGTATTTTAATTTTTTACATTATAGTATGGTCCTAGGGAGATCGATAAGATTACTGACTTTTAAGCCCCACCAGCTGTGTCATTGACATGTAAAAGAATTTGGCCAAATTCCATTGGAGAAAATTGGTATTCAAAACTATGTGCTAATCATGGTCCATTGAATAAATGGTTTTCTGCCCAAAAAAGGAAAAAAAAAAAAAAAGAATAGCTCGAAATTGCATGGATTTGATTGGAAAAATTTAATGCTCCATCCCATAATTAGCCCACTTTAAAAGCATTTTTAAGACGAAGGGAATATAAGTTTCAGAGAAAATACATTACAGCTAATAAGGGATTATACTAATTAATACACATAGAGCTTACTCAGTCTATAAATATCACAGACATGGATCCCTGGATAACTTAAAGAAAACATTTCTTTTTTTTTTAAAAGGAAAAGAGATGGCAAGAATTGGAGCTGCAAGAATCCTCTTTCTATTGGTTTTGATAGTCTGCACAGCTGCATGTCTAACTAGTAATCACTTTGCAGTTTTACAAATCATGTTCTTGCAACTCTTTGCTTCTTTTTTTTCTTCTTCTTTAATTCATTTCAATGAATAATAGTGTCTATTCCTCAAAATTTCTTACATTTCTATTATCTTATTAATATGTAATTTACTTGAAATGTAGATATGGAACATGGAGCTGTGAAGGAAGAAGTGAAGTGCTCCTTAAAGACAAAAGAAACAGTGAAGTGCTGTGCAACCCTTCATTTGGAGAAATGTGATCACAAGGAAAGTGCTGACAATGATTGTTGCAATAGAGTGTGCTCTGAAACATGCAAGACGGGTGGAGAATGCAAGCCATGGGAACAGAATGGGATTTGTCATTGTAACTGTTGATGAATAATAAATATATAAAATAAATAAATAAATAAATAAATAAAATTTGGTATATGATAAAAAGTTGATTATATATTTTTGAGAATATTCTTCCTGAATCCTTGAAATATAACACATTAGAGGAAAAGAAAAGACCAAATCAATCTCCTTCTTGACCATGGTTCAAGGGATTAGATTGGTATCGAGAGAAAGATTGGATTGGTATTGGAAGAGTCCGATCTTAATTCTAGGCCAATCCTGTATCGGCATAGCAATATGGATTTAAAGGTGTTAATTGGTTTGGTTTCGATGCATATGGTGTGGTTTGATTCGGTTCACATTTATTTGGTTAAAATCAAACCGTATCATTTATTAAACAGTTGTACTTTCTGAAACCACAATTGTTTAGTAAACGGTTTCGATTCCACGGTTTTTAAACAGTGTCGATTTTACGGTTTTAAACAGTTTTGATTGTGGTTTATTCCATACGATTTTTAAACGTTTAGCAATCGGTTTGCTGTTTATTCGCATGCTTACTAAAATTTGCTTTTATTGATAAATGCTTCAATCTTATATCAAATTAAATGAGGCATTGAACAAGTAATGATTTACTACATAACTACATAATAGGAGTAAATTATTGAATAGATTGTTCGACAACTTCTATGGTCCTTAATTCTTCTCTAAATTAAACCATTATGTTTTGTTAAAACAACCAAATATTTAATCGTTATATGGTTAATCGGATTGGTTTTGACGATTTAAACGGTTCGATTTTCACGGTGTCAACTCAGTTTGAAACCAACAGGTTAAATGGTTAAAACAAACCTGACCCATTTAACTAATTGGTCTTAAACTTGAAACCATAACCAAACCATTTACTAAACAGTTTTACAGTTTCGATGTAAATGACTCGATTCAATTTCAGTAAATGGGTTCACATCCTTATATGGATTAATGGTAAAATAAATAAATTAATTAAGGAAACCAAGGATGAATTTGTTGGATATGGACCAATTTGGATCAGTCTCGCAGACATTGATCCCAATTTTCTAAAATCATAATCTCGACGTTGAGGGGCAGTGTATAAGCCCAAATCAGAGAGGGACCTTGGTATTCGCCTTGGTATTCGTCAGAGTTAATAAGCTGTGCAGAGGGGGGAATCTCAAGCTTATTTGAAAGATTGCGTTAAACAAACTGAGTATCGGTGTATGATAGATACCTCAAGAAAGAGTGTTCGATTTGGATGGTCTTTTGTACCCTGGACTCTCACCTTCTGTGTGGAAGCAAATGCTGAACCTCAACTACCATTTGAAAGGTGTGATTGTAAGTTGATGTGGTCTACAATGCAACATCAGCAATAAATGAATGACAGTTACACTTTTTTTTTTCTTTAACGAAGGGTATCTAGGCTTCGGCTTGACTAGTCCTGTGGGTCCATATTGACCTCACAACTGCATGGACTAGGACATATCGAAATTGAATGAGAATCATTCAATTTTCACTGAAAAATGAAAGAGCACTAAACACCCTATGTGAGTGGCCCAAGGTGTGCCTAGTAGGAGTCGAACTCAGGAATGAATGAAAGTTACACAATAACTACTCTTAGTGGTTATAAGGGGAAATTGTTATCCCCATCCCTTTTGATGAATTCATAAATTGTTATGAATCGATGAGAACTTGGGATTGTATCAATGCTTGGGTTTGAAGATATTGATACTCTAATTCTTAATAGTGATTAAAGTCATCAGCTACTCTATATAACCACTCTTTAACATATGGTTCAAAGACGTACACATGAACCAATTGATGTGGACAACTTACGCATTTTTCTTTTATAGAAAAAATATATATTTTTTTTTTTGGATTTAAGTGAATTGTATGTCAAATGATGATATTTCCCGTTGAGTGTATTTTCTTGCTAGGTTCTCCTCGCCATTTCTTTTGTATTATTTCATTTTTTTTTCTTTATACAATTATGATCATTTTCCAAAAAAACAAAAATTCTGATAATGATATATATATATATATATTTTATATTTAATGAGATAATGACTTATTATTGATAACAATGATGTGATTTATGATCATCTTGTAGGATGTCTGATAGGATAAAGTATTTTTTTTTTCCTTTTTTATTAGGAGGGAGACTTTCTTTTGATAAATTTGTTTTTTTAGATGTTATTATTCTTTGGGACAAATTTAGATGCTATTATTGTGTTTATTAAATTATGTAAATGTTTAGGACAAATTCATATAATAGCATAATTTTAACTTCCGAATATTTAAACTACAGTAAGAAAAATCATATGTACTAAATGTGTATTGTAGTATAGTAGTATGTGTGTGTGTGTGTGTGTTTTTTTTTTTAAACTAATTTTTTTATGCAATTCTTAACACTAAATTTTAAACATATTATTAAAATTTAGGGCTGTTTAGTATCCGCATGTATCCTTAATTTTTTTTTTCCACTTATAAACTATGCATCAGACCTGGATCCTCTCAAGTGTCTCGGGCCTTTCAATGTGCATTGGACAACTGACAACTGACAACTGACAACTGACAACACCAAGACATGCACCCCAAGTCTTTTTCATCCATCTGATATGCATTGGTGGAGATTAGTGCACTTGAGAGGATCTCGTTCCGTCATGTGCACCCCTCCACTAGACATGTAGGCAAGCCCAAAAGGTAAAACCAAGGAGAGAGATAGGGCAACTAACAGATGGAGGGGGAATGGGCCCATATAGAACCACCTCCCATCACGGTTTGACCCGTAGACCATAAACTTCAGGTAATTGAAGCCGGGTAGGCAAATCCACCAACGCATGATCCGATGGGTTATGCTATAGTATTTTACCATAACGTTTACCCCATTTCACTAAATTGATACGAAATAGATAAATCTCACTGTAAAATAATACTCCCTTATAATCAATTTCTATGTTGGACAAGCTTTACTTGATATGAATTGTAAAATGAATAGCTCAAAGTTAGGGGAAGTATTGCACGATGCCAGAGTGCAGATTCCAACGTGCACCCCTTAAGAGCTCTTTAAGATATTGAGAAAAAGATTCATCATGCTAAATGCTTAATAATATGTCCTAAATGACTTATCACATGACATATCTCGGCTGTGAATATATTTTTCATATCATCATTCAATCACAATTATTATTATTGTAATATAAATGCATCGTACATTCCATGTATGATATTGCAAAGATTTATTTATGTATTTTTTCTGGTAAAAAAATTGGAAGTATTTAGAAAGAATAAGTTATAAAATCAAGGGACCCAATCTAAGATTAATCCACCCCATCGAGTAGCTTTCTAGGTTTTGAAACTTTGGTCTTCTCCTTCCTTGTTCAACCAGTTAAACAGTTGCCTTTTCCTCGTGTGGCTAGGTCCTTGGTAAAATTCTGACCCGAACCCAAACCCAAACCCAAACCCGAACAGCTTAATAGATTTAACATTTTAAAATGATTCTTTCTATCAGAATATAATAACTGGGGCCAAATAAAAATGGGAGCCTTAATTGATTCTAGGTCAGATGAGGAATATTTTGGCTGTCACTGAAATACAGAATCAGGGTTTGATTGTATCCCGTGGAAATCCCAAAATTAGATATGAAAAAAAAAATCTAAGTGGAGAAAACTATCCAAAAAAAAAAAAACCAAAGAAGTATACAAAGAAGACACTATGAATAAATTTGCATGCCATTAAAGTCTCAAAATCCCAATAACTCTTATACGAAAATCTTTCCCTATAAAGAAAAATATTTAAAAATCGAATTCTTTCTAAAATAGAAAATATACACAGAGAGCTAGCGTAGTTTATATATAAGGCAGACATGGGTAGTCGTTAGTATTAAAGAACACAATACCTTTGATCTCTTGTATTGAGAAAAGAGATGGGAAGAATTGGAGCTGACCATATCTCAATAAGAAACAATATTTACCTTCTTAGCATAATCACACTCAACAATATTGATTTCCTTAAAAAGGAAAATACATACAACTAACAAGCTATAAAAAGATTTTCCCTAAAATGGAAGCTTAGAGTTTACTAAAATTTATAAATAATTCAAACATGGGTAGTGATCAAGTAAAGAAAAAAAATTTATTAGAAAAGAGATGGCAAGAGTTGGAGCTATGGTTCTCTTTCTATTGGTTTTGATAGTCTGCAAAGGTTTAGTACTCACTTTGCAGTTATACTTCTTAAAGATTGATAATTTCTTTTCCTTGATTTTTTTCTTATCTATCTAATTACCTCACTAGATATATAAGTTACTTGCAATGCAGATATGGAACATGAAGCAGCGTGCACCTACAAAAATATGAGAGAAGTGAAGTGCTGTGCGACCCTTAAATTTGACAAATGCGATCACAAGAACAGTACTCAGAATGCCTGTTGCGACAGAATTTGCAGTAACAAATGTGCCAAGGGTGGCGTATGCAAGCCCTGGGGGCAGAATGGGATTTGTCATTGTTACTGTTAATGAATGATATATGGACAAAGTTTTCTTTCACCGCTCTCCACATATCTCATTCTTTATTGTACGTTGTTGATGGTCATGGTGAACTGATGTCGATCACTGTGGCCTCAAGAAAACTTGGTCCATAAATATATTAAATAAATAAATAAAAATTAACTAGTACGTGTTTATATATATTTTTGAGCATACTCATCCTGAATCCTTGAAATATAACATGTTAGAAGAAAATAAAAAGGCCAAATTATATAATTGCATGGGAGAGAAATCAATTTCTACTCTCTTTTCATACTTAATGCCAATCACTCCAAGAAAGAATCTACTAATATATATATATATATATATATATATATATATATATGTTTTTTTTTTTTTTTTTGAGAAGAAAACAAAGGGTTCTCCATGGTAGTGATCATAGCAGTGCTTCCATAGGACCACGAACTTTAATGGGGATATCAACTTGAATACACAATTAGCTGACTCGAGCGATAATAAGGCTATGGCTTCATTCCATATGCTACCAACGAGTTAGCAGAATCCACTAATATTTGTGAGTAAGAAACCAAGTACTGTTGGTTTCTCATACAAACTCTGTAGTAAAAAATAATGACTGAATATTGAGAGGCTTTGCTATTTTTGGAGCTGTGCTCCTTCCCCCTATGAACACTTTTGTAACCCCTAGGTGATTGCCAACTTTTCCCTTCTTTAAAACATAGATGTACCTATGAGAAAATAAAAAATAATAGAAGAAGGGTAAAAAACAATGCTAAGATATTTTCCTTCGGGGACCATAAATAAATGAAGAGCTAGAAATTCTATGAATTATAAGAGATTCACACTAGTTTTAGCCAGTGGTGGAAGTGATGTTCCACACCAATACCTGAATGCAAACCCGGATTAGTGTAATTCTGGAAACAGGATGCAGGAGTAGAGAAAAAGAATTTCCAAGACGAAAATGGAATTACAAGATGGGACTATGGGAGCCAGTGAGAGTTTGATTCAATTAATTCCACCTCGTAAACAACCTTAGAAATGGGGAAAAAGAACCCAGTCCTCCAGGCACAGGAAATACCAATGTGTGGGACCATATAATCTTCAGCACCCTAGGTATGGGGGGTAGCATCATCTTTTCATGTCCTTGTCTCTGGGCTTTTCTTGCACCAACAAGACAAGGTTCTTTTTCCCATATTTATATTTGTCATTTATGGTCATAGGTTTGAAACTTGGAAACAACCTCTCCTGTCAAGTAAAACAATAAACACTTGTCCCTCCCAGACCTGCAGTATCATGAGCCTCATGCACAGGGTTGTTCTTATGTTTTTTTTTTTTTTTTTTTTAATTAATGAATTAATTTTTTATGTTATTTTTTGAAAAAAATCCATTTAACATATATTCCCCAAGATATGAAAAAATATGGGTCTTTATACCACATATAATACATGAGGTCTGTAAATAAACTTTAAAATAAAACCCGCAGCTGGTTCTTCGGGCAACAATGTTGTTCGCATATGGGGCATTATTATGTTCAAACCAGTAACTAATATTGGGGGGACGAGGTGGTAAAAAAGAGTGTTCAATTCATTCACAGTCTTGCCACACAGTGCACTCTAATGCTAATCAGTGTTATCAATTCGGCCGAATAATTCGCGAATTATTCGGCCGAACCGAATTTTTTCGAATTTTATCAAAAATTCTGACCGAATCCGAATTAAAAATAAAATTCGGTAAAATTCATGATTTTTTCAAAAGTGAAAATAAAACGCGAATAATTAGGACCAAACCGGATTAAACCGAATTATTCGATCCACTTAAACAGTATTTAAAAAAAAAAAAAACCAAAACCCAATAAGCTTTTTTGACCGCTTTTTTGACCGAATCCTTAAATTAATCAATCGAATTTTTCCGAATAATTCTCCACCCGAATAATTCCCGAATCCGAATTTGCTAACTATGATGCTAATCCGTAATATATAATACAGTATCTTCAAGGACACAAATCAGATCCTATATTAAGAAATCCATGTGGAAAAGAACATTCAACCGAAGTCTCTCCGCAAACACGGATGAGAGAGAAACTAAAAAATGAGTGGTGATAAATATTGATACGCATACAAGGGCAAGAAAACAAGGAAAGGACTCCAAGTAAGGCATAGAGAGAAACCTTAGAAACCCTAGGTCAGGTTGTTCCATGCGATGGGAATCGTAAGGCGGAAATTGGATTTATTTGAAGCACTAAATCGTAGGGCTGAGATTGATTTGAATACTTTTCATGTTGAAGATGTCTAAATGGTGTGTGAAAATTGTCTATAGCTAGTGCACCAGTGCAGTGAGCATTGGGTGGCTAGAAGCCCCTCGAGGCGCATGTCCATATGCTCTCAACCGTCTGATTTAACTACACCTCACCACTTACTACAGAGGATGTGGATTCTTAAATGGTAACATTTCCTTTTTAATTAATTACTTTTTTAACACCATTACCAACTAATGGGACGATTGATAAAATCTTTCCAATTAGGTGGAGAGGAGTGATATTTTTCAAACTACCTAGGGAGAACATGATATTACGACTAAGTACATGGGAGGTGAGTGATATTTCTTCATGAAACTATAAGAAGTCCATGATAAGTATTATACGTATATAAAGTGGTGAGAGCATGGATTTATGTAGGGACAATTACTTAAATGTACTAGATTTTTTTTTTCTAATAAACAATAATTATAAAGCAAATAAATACATGTTCAGTATATGTTTCATATGTACATATTCCTACGGCTCAGATGAGTATACTTGTATAAATCACAAGGTTAGGTCTTGTGCATCGATATTAGATTGGATACAAGGATGGTATCAATCTGTATTAGTTGTATCAGACAATTTTACTCTCAAACAAATCCATTAAATAGGTATTTTGACAGTTATAGCCCCGTGTTTGTAACCTGATTATTGTGAAATTCAATTCAATTCCAAAAGACAAATAAGGGGATTAAAAAAAAAAAAAAAGCCAAAGTCCCACTAAATTGCCACTAATACAATTAATTTTAATTTCTGTGTCCTTCTCGGATTGACTTGAGAAAATTGCAACGTCAGCCTCTGAACTTTGTCTTTATTCAATGCCACCCCCTGGACTTTTCAAAACACCAAAGACACCCCCTAAAAATTCAAACAATTCCAAATCAGTCCCTGCCATTAACAGAGTTAAGTAATAGAATGTCTATTATTATTATTTTTTTTTTCAAAATGCTTAAAACACCCCCATATGATGTGAGTGGACAATATTATCCTCCCTTGCCCTTCCCTTATTCTAAACTCACACTCATAAGCATGTCTCTCAAGACAAGATTACATGGAGTGTGATTCTCAAACAGTGGTTTGGTGCATTAGGAGGGAATCCATTCCTTGGTGCTTTTGACAAAAAAAAATGGCTGTTTTCTAAGAGCTATCAAGACAAGATTACATGGACTATAAATCATAGCTTCCATGACGTTAACTAGGTCGCAGGTAGATTAGTTAAGCATCTGACATCAACTAGGATGTCAACTATTTGGGAGGTTCCTCCTTGATTTTCTCTTGCAGATATCAGCCGAGATGAAAATGAGGAGCCTTGGTTTCTTTTTAACTGAGGATTAGTTTTATTTTATTAGTTTCCATTCTATTGATAGTCATGCCGAAGGTGAAATAGAAGAGTGAGTCTTCCTTTTGGCTTTTGTCATGTATTCGTTCATTCTATTATAATAATATTATTTTGTTGACCTTAAGAAAAAAAAAATCTTCTAAAGCGTATTATGTTTTTTTGTTGTCGGATAATGAGATTCATTATAGAAACCATATACCTGTTGAATCTAGCTCATGGATGATGTGAGATGCGGTTGAACTAGTGAAGGGTTCAGTCGTTTGGAAAGAATCCAGACTCATTGAATTTGGAATCTGGAGAAAATTTGGAGATATCCAATGAGTAAAGGTTACTAGTCTTTATACAGGCATGTAGAATGGGAGAGAGGATATGGGGGACAAAGGAGATAGGATATGTATCTTTCACCAATATGGAGGGGCATCAGAATGCTAAAGGAAACATCAAATTCTTCCTAGCTATATTATATTATTATGACATAAGCGAAATGATTGTGTAGACCAAATGAAATTAAAATCTCTCCCACACATTTTAGGGATACGAGAATCCGGTAGAAAAAATTATATATATTTTGTTTTGGTTTTACCTTAAACCGATATTGATAATGGGTCCAAGTAATTATTGCAATTCGAGAGTCTTCGTTACAGCTTTAGATAAGAAAAAGTCTTGTTACAGATTTTGATTGTCCTTTTTACAGAAAGATTCTTCTCAGACATTAATGGAGTCAATTGAGGCCTTTTACCATTCTGGGAAAAAAATAATTGGGTGGTCTTGGTTATTGCAGACACGAGGGCATCTCACATCCACAAAGAAATTTTGAAAAGAATATGCAACGGAGCTTCTCCCGAAACATAAAGGACACAGAAATTACCAAGTGACCATGCAACAGCTGAAGTAAGTGAAACCAACAGTGGCCAACCATTCTAGATTTTTGTTCTTTTGGTAGAAGTTGGGCTCATAGATACAGACAAGTGGAACTGAATCAATCTCTTACTTCCCTTTCCAATCAATCAAGATTCAAGACAAAAGAAGAGTCGACACATAGTATAGAAAGAAGTTTTCCTTACCATATGATCATACACTTCCCCTCTCCCTGAGTTGTCCAATGGGCCATGGTGAAAAAATTCACAGCATGGTAAAAGTGAATTTTCAGATCTTATAAATAGAGCATCAAACTGATGAGCACAATCAACCAGAATTGAGAGTGAATTACTTGGGTTTGAAAGAAACACCCACAAATCTACATCATTATTATTTTTTAGAAAAAAATTTCTTTCACCCACTATGAAGTAAGAAAAAGTTTTCCTCTCAACAGTGAAGGAAATACCGACGAATATATCATCATTATTATTATCATCATTATTATTCTTCTATTTGTTAGAATTCCAAAATGCCCTTCATGGTTCATTAATTTCAAGAAATCTTGGAGGATTGCCGACTTTCGGTTTTATTCATGTGAATGAGGAGCATTTGTAGAGGAAGTTGGAGCTAAGAGGAAACAAAACTTCACTGGCTTAAAAAAATTGATATGTGTCATCTCAACTGTATGATATTTTAATGTATGTATGTATGTATTTCCTATTTGATGCATAAGAGAAGGGTTTTTTTTTTCCCCCTCATCATGGTAATGTGTCTAGGGTTGGCATATATCTGCATACTGAATCAAATGCTTTAGCTTATATTGTAAGTTTTAATTTTGGTTCAAGTAAAATTGGG